>JAULAV010006730.1:0-25008 GCA_030789695.1 Scilla litardierei | reverse complement strand
ACACTAACTCCCATTGACCGGGAGAGACGAATCCTCTCTTGGTCATTACTCGCCTCGTACGTTTCAAGTGACACCTAATCAAAAGACCTTTCGACAGGCCTTGCCTCGAAGCTAGGTCAGTTGATCTAAGTGGCACCGTTCACGCACAGGTCCGTCAAAATGACCTCAAGTCAAAAGAAACTAGCCTATCATCACTCAGAGTTATCATTGACAGATTGGTCAATATAACCATATGATAACTCTAGTGGATCGTTCAGTGAACTCATTCTGATGAGCACCTGTGTCTCGTCTTCGACTTCGCCAAGTCAAGCGATCATGAGATCATCGCCACCGCTAAACGGTGAAGACTAAGACACAATGGTCTATCCGATGTTTCGATATCCTTGTCTCGAAACATCTACGACCACGAACCATTTTAGACTTATGCTACAGACGATCAAACATTTCTCCATGATCGAGATACTCATCTTGATACCTGTTTGACCTTGCATAAAGTCTCAGGACTTTACCTAAGTCGATATCTAATTATAATATAACTTAGATAAATAATTACCAAACAGCTTACTGTTATTTCGAACAAGATGTTTGTGCTATTCACACAGGAATAAATGGCCTCGATGGCATAATATTCCTACAATTATTTCCCCGCATCATTACCATGTCTAGGAAGGGAAAAGAGCCGGCATCATCATCACGCAGACATAACCTGCATTGCCCCTTTCCCCCCTCTTACCTTGGCATTAATCCTTCATCTGAAGAACAACCTGCACGTTTGCACGCCATTCTTCATCGCCCCATGCAACCTACCCTTTTTGCTGATCGCCCCACACTCGAATCTCTCGGGCTCTTTAGGGGCATCGCCAAACTTTTCGAATGCATTGGGTGCGATTTCCTTCTGCGTTCTTTTGCCCACACCCATCGGAATCTCACACTCAAGTTCCTTTCTTCTCTCGAAGTGTATGATTGGGGATTCCCTTTCCATGCTTTTAACTCTGACTTTACAATGACGTTTGCCGAGCTTAACAATTCGCTTAATTTCCCTCACCCCGATCGTAATGTTGAATGTTCGACTCATGATCGGTCTGACATCTATTCTTACTTCTGGGACAACGGCGTTTGGCAAAGATTCACCTGGTATCCATCCTTCCCATCGGAGTCACTTGCCTCCTACATCATACACCCATGTTACCGCTTCGCCCACTGCCTCTTTGCCAACACCATTTTCTCCCACGTGGATGTTTCCACGGTGTCTAGGGACGAGCTTTTCTTTCTATATGCCATGTCTCACGATAGAATCCGTGGACATGACCCCTTACCCATCAACACCGGCCATTGGATCATCCACAAAATTCTGTCTGTTAGCCGTGTAACTTTCGGACCAATCTGTTGTGGTGGGATGATCACCCTAATTGTCAGTCATCTTTTGAGACTACCGTCTGACCTCCAAAGTTTACCGGGACGTACCCATATCGATCGTGACTACCTGATCGATATCGGTATGATCACTCCTTTTAGTCACGAACGCACAGTCTACCTTTATACTCCTGACAATACTCCATCTTCTGTCCTCCCACCATCATCTCTCGAGCGTATCCCCATTTGCATTTCTTATTTACCATGGGAATTCTATCCGGATCCTTGGTATTCCTCCCTAGTACATTTTCCTCCCTTGGATCCTCCTGATTGGCACCCGTATGCAGGTTCACCTGGTGCCATCATTATCCACCACGATCCACCGATAAATTTCGATGCACTTGAGATCCAGCCAGATGCCCCTCCTCCTCCTGTCGGCACACCTTCTCTATCGTCATCACAATCTTCTTTCATCCACTAATCCCCACCCACCTCACCGTCCCCCTACAATTCTTCTGATAGCTACTCAGATTGATTTTTCCCCTTGTCATTTATTTCTGCATCACATTGATCACACATTTTCGCTAGCATTGTCATGATCAGCTTGGAGGAGATCGATTTTTGTGCATATTGTCGTGTGATGTCATTGTTGTGTGCTTGTTTATATGTGTTCTTTGGATGTGTTTTTTATATCTCTTATTTGTGTGCTTCTTTTTCTTTATTTTTCTTTTTCGTTTTGTGGGTCTTTCATGATTTTCATCGTTTTGTGTCGGTGCGTACTTCCCTCCCATTTTCATTGCCCTCCTGTATTTACTCTTATTGCATTGAAGGCAACGCAAGATTCAGCTTGGGGGAGTCGCACTTTGTACGTCAGTTGTGTCTTTTTCATCGTTTTGAGTCTTTTTCATCGTGTTTTTTTTCTTTCTCTCTTTTTATTCTCCCTCTCCTAGAGATGACCGCACATGATGAATTGCCACGGATCTACACACACACACACACTTAGTTTAGCTACGATAATCACTTTCACTAACCCTAGGAAGCCGAGTCCTATCGCATTTCATGCTTTGTGGGTTCACTTTGCTTTTATGTGAGTTGTTTGTCGCAACTAGCTGTTTGGTGTGCTTCTACTTTGTGATTTTGTTTTTATATACCTGTCATTGGTTGACCCCTAGACTATCATGCTTCAATTTCAAATATGCGGTATTTTGCTTCTACTATCTGCTTCTCTGTGCATGAAATATATATATGTATTACTCTTCAATTCGCATGTATCGGGACTCTACTAATAGGACTAGGATAACCCATTTAGCTTATACTCTGATCCGCGAGAAAAATTTTCTTTTGTCCAAGTGTTTAGAATTCGATTTCTTTTTTGTTTTACTTGGTGCAAATCCCCTCGTCGTGTACCGTTCTCCCACTTGGGAGAGTACACAAGTGTATAGCCAAAAATCCAAAAGCCCAAAAGAAAAAAAGAGAGAGAAGAAAAATCAAAAAGAAAAAAGGAGTGAAGAAAAAAATGTGTATAGCCAAAAAAATACAAATACCCAAAACCCAAAAAGATTCCCATTGTGAATATCATTCCTATCCACCGTGAATAAAGGGAAGGCGAGAATTTGCACCGAGTGTTCTACTCCACACCTTCTCAACCTCCTTCATTTTCGAACACACTTGGCATAGAAATTTTCTAGCAATTATCTAGGCTATAGTGCAGTGATCTTCTAGTTCCTAGTAGTCGAGTCCCCGACACATGATACGCTTCGATTCTTATTCTATTCTCATGCATGCTTGAGCTATTATTCACCACTTATTCGAATTGAATCGATATTTGGGTCATTCCTTGGGTATGTGTATATGGAGCTTTATTGCACAATTTAGATAGTGACACCGTCTGCTAGCTCACGACCACACTCACTCGCGCTTCACCGCATGGGCCCATGACACTTGTATGGACTAATATTCCTGGGTTTAGTGATGTGTTTATCGCATGCTTGCTTAGTGTGGCGTGATTGATTTCGTTAGCTCTGACGGGCGATCTAGGATTTTATTTTCTTTATTTCTGTTTCTTCCTTTCTATTTTTATTTCCGAGCTCCTACTCTCACTCGTCTTCCTCGAGGACGAGGAAGGGTTCAGCTTGGGGTATTTTGACATGCGTTTATATTTTATATATTCACGCACGTCTTCATCGTGATATTCCGTTGTTTTTCGGTGTTTCATATCCATTCTCTCGTGATTTTTAGTTTTCTTTCAGTTCTTTGTGTTTTTGTGCCAATGCAGGAGAATGACAGCACTGGGGACATATAAAGCATATATCATGAGTCCCCGGAGCAACAGGAGGTGTCACGCACGATCCAGAGGACCAAATGTCGAAGAATACCATGCTTCAGCCCTCAACCGATCGGTTGGACAGAGCCAACTGATCGGTTCGTGCACGCATATCTAACCCGGACAGGAGCAGCAGCAAAGAGAATCTCACCCGATCGGTTCAGTGATCGGGTGAGAACGACAGAGCACTCTGACTTTTGGAGCTGAATTCCAACCGATCGGGTGACATCTCACCCGATCGGTTCATCTGTAGCCGAAATTTCCAAGTTAACGACCCGACGACATCAACTGACCAGGTCAGCGACCGGTTGATGTATCTCTAAAGCTGAAGATCGGATCGACCGTCGACTCACCCGATCGGTTGATGCTTCAACCGATTGGGTGGTCGTGTTTTCTATAAATAGCCCTAGGTTTTTCCCAGAACGGATCCCCAGTTTATTTTTCTGTCTTTTGGGATTTTTGACGGCTCGGAATTTATTCTGTCTTGTAAGTTTTCTGATTGTTCTAAAACTTTAATATTACGTTAATACTATTGTTAGCTCCATATTTATATTGCTTGATTTTGATTCCAATGTCTAAATTTTGTTGTGTTGATATTTTTGCTATGAATCGTGAGTAGTTCCCTAATCTAGGGCATTGGTGGAAACCCTTTATGGGTTCTCCCTAGTATGACCATATGATTAGGATTCCGATAGGGTTTGGAAATTTAGATGGTTACGCGGGGCGCTTTATTGTCAATGGCAGGAGAAAGACCGCCCCTGACCGTCGAACCAAGGGAAACTAAAACTGGCATTTGATCCCCAAATCACAGCTCACACCTCTAGCGTAGACATCGAATCCTAGCGCGTGGGAACCGCGGGATGAAATATCGGGAGCAATCGTTGCGAGCTTAGTGTTCCCGGAGTCGGTCGGTGTTAATTGACATGGGAATGCCCACCGATTGAACCCGGGTAGACCTAGCGTATCATCATGGGCATCGACCGGAATAAGCGTGAGAAGGTCCGCACAGACGTGGAGCTACGAAGCCACACGCCTGATAAGCGTCAATTTAAAATCTTAAGCAGGTCCCTGTAACCACAAACCGAACAACAATAATAATAATAAGGAAAGAGAGACTGATATAAAATATTCCAATCTCAGAAACTGTCCACAATGAAACCAAGTTCCACATCCAGAAAAGCCACCAGGCTAAAAGAAAGAGTCTAAAGGCCCAGAACAAGGCCAACAAGGACAAACATAAACAGAGTATTGGTGCCATGCACCGACAACAAAACAGTCTAAACAACAACACAAACAGTCTCTATGACTGATCGCCCGTGTCCACGAAGTCCTCGTCAAACACAGGCTCAGGCTCGGCGTCCGCAAACACCTCGTCCTCAACAACGAACTCAGGCTCAGGATCTAACATGTGTCACCCAAAAGAGTAAAGGGGCACATGTCAGCAAGTCTAAAAGACTTGGGCAAGGAAACTGAAAAGGAAGGCAAACTAACAACCTAGCAGTTATAGTATGCATGACATGGCAGTTATGGTATGAGTGCACAAGTAAGACATGGTGAAACCACAAGTACAAGAGAACAATTTTCAGGGCATGTCAAGAGTAGCCAAGCTACTAAAAATCTCAATCTTTTCACTAGTCACGTCTCAAGTTATTTGTAGATGTTTACGCCTTACAGCTGAACTGTTGGACATTCACACTGATTGGCCGCTTAACACTACCCCAGAACCCAGAGTTTACGCCTTACAACTGAAGTTGCTGATCGGGCAGACTCCCAGTTGATTGGCCGCTTAACCCTTACCACATCCCACACGTAAACAAGCCAGGGACCCTATACACGATGCTCAGTAAATGAGCCAGGGTTGCCCCGCACAAGAGCTTGTTTTTAGGTTCACAATTTGGCGAAGGGTTTTGCCCGCTAAAATCAGGTACCTAGCCTCAAACAATTCACTAGGTGTAGCGGAGCTACACAATCACGGGAACATTTAAAGAATGCAATGACATGACAATTAATTCGCGTACCGTTAATTGAAATGAAACATGACATGGTAGTTATGCAACATGATAAATGACGGATCTAACTTCGTTGTCAAGCTAGATCCTGGAATTGCGCCTAGGCGAGTATCATTTCGTCGCCTAGTCTCTTTTACGCCTACAACAAGCAAATGGCCTAAGACATGGCCTAAAACCCTAAGTGGCAAGTTTCACTTGCCTAGCACCGAGGATGACGATCAACGAGGCCGTCACACAAATGCTAACTACGGAGATGAGATCGCTGCCATGGCAAAACAATATTAGAACAACATCCAACCTAGTTTTATTAGGGTTTCACAAAAACACAAATGGGTCGTGAGAATATTAAAAGATCGATTTATTACCGAATCATTAGCGGAAGAACGATGCCGAGCAAGCATGGCGACATAAGAAACGATCCGGGGAAACTAGGGTTCAGATCTAGAAATGGGGAGAAAATCTGGAGAAATGGGGTTTTGGGGATTTTTGGGGGTTTTCCGGCGACCTAGAGGTGGTGGCCGGCCTAAATGGAGAGGGGGAGAGGCTCTTGATGAAGGGGGAAGAGCTAGAGGAAGGTTGGGGAAGACTAGAGGTCAAGGGGGAAGGAAAGAGGCCAAAAGAAGAGAAAGAAAGAAAAGAAACGAAGTATGGTTTAAATAGAAAACGACCTGGCGGCCGTCCGAAAATTAGGGTTTCGACACTGATTAGTCGGTCAAAGAGCAACCTCTGACCGACTAGTTTGGGAACTAGTCGGTCGGTTGACCAACGCAGACCGACTAAGTGTAAACAGTAACTCCTGACAAAAAATAGGATTTAGATTTAGTCGGTCAAAGAACAACTACTGACCGACTAGGTTCTCATCTAGTCGGTCGACGAACGTTCTTAGACCGACTAAGAATGAATAGTACTTGGTATCAAAAATGATCATAGAGCTAGTCGGTTAAAGAACGATTGCTGACCGACTAGTTTGCAACCTAGTCGGTCGACAAATATTCTTAGACCGACTAACGATAAACAGTAACTCCTGAATAATTATCAAAGCCCACTAGTCGGTCCATGAAGGTTTGCCGACCGACTAAATCGTCATCTAGTCGATCGGTTCCCCTTCTTGTACCGGCTAACGTGCACTGAAAGTTTCGAAATGGAGCGCGAAGCTCTGGGATCGATTCCTATGACTCATAGGCTTGATCTAACAATAAGCTATGACCGATATGAAGCCCGTCACGAATGACTTACTCCGAAATTGACGATCAACAGAAGAAGCTAGGAAAACACGACGAAACGAACAAAAACAAAACTACGGAGACGGAGAAAGGAAATCACAACCAAAGAGAAGGCAACCATATATATATATATATATATATATATATATATATATATATATATATATATATATATATATATATATATATATATAATCTATACAAGAAAACCAGTCGTTACATCCTCCCCAACTTAAGAAAAATTCCGCCCTCGGAATTTCCCAACACTCACGTGTCCGGGAACAAAAGTGGGTAACGCTCTCGCATCTCATCCTCTCTCTCCCAAGTAGACTCTCCCGACGAACCGTGTCGTCACATCACCCTCACAAGATTGACAACCTTGTTCCGAAGTGACTTCTGACGCCTGTCCAGAATCTACACTGGCTGCTAGTCATACGTCATATCAGGGCGAACGGTAATCTCCGAGAAATCCACAGCATGAGATGGGTCGCTAATGTATCGACGAAGCTGCGACACATGGAAAACATTGTGAACTCCTTCCAAAGATGGCGGCAAGGCTAAGCGGTAGGCTACCTCGCCAACTTTCTCCAGAATGTCAAACGGTCCAATGTATCACGGGCTCAACTTCCCTCGCTTCCCAAAGAGAATCACTCCACGATTCGGGGAAATCCTCAGAAACACATGATCCCCAGGCTGAAACTCCAAAGGACGACGTTTAGCATCAGCCCAATGCTTAAAACGGTCCTGAGCAATCCTCAACCTCTCCCGAAAGTTCTTGACAACATCCACAGCCTCCACAATCATCTCAGGTCCCAACAGCTCCCGATCTCCAACGTCATCCCAACTCAATGGCGATCGACATTTCCTCCCATAAAGCGCGGCGAAAGACACCATGCCAATACTCGCCTGGAAGCTGTTGTTGTAAGAGAACTCCACCAGATGTAGATGGTCCTCCCACGAACCCTTGAAATCCAACATGCACGCCCTCAACATGTCCTCCAAGATCTGAATCATCCTCTCGGACTGGCCATCCGTCTGCGGATGTTACGCCGTGCTGAAACTCAGACGCGTACCCAAACTCTTCTGCAAACTCTGCCAGAACTGAGATGTGAACCTCGTGTCTCTGTCCGACACAATGCTCACGGGGACTCCGTGAAGTCGTACGACCTCCTGCACGATTCACGCTACATCACTATCTAAACTAGGAAAAGGAAATAGAAACGGAGAGTAAAAGAATTTACCTCCATATATCTCCTTGCTAGCGCCTCAGTGGACTGCCCTACTCGGAACGGAATAAAGTGCGCGGATTTGGTCAATCGATCTACGATCACCCAAATCACGTCATTCTGCTTCGGACTCCAAGGTAGTCCCGTCACGAAATCCATAGTGATGTGTTTCCATTTCCACTCCGGAATCGGAAGCGGTTGTAGCAACCCTGCCGTACACTGATGCTCCACCTTCACTTGCTGGCAAACCAAGCACTTGGCCACACTCCGAGCCATGCTCCTCTTCATGCCATGCCACCAAAAGTTCAGACGAAGATCCTTGTACATCTTGGTCCCACCAGGATGCACAGAATATGGCGAACTGTGTGCCTCCACCATCAACTCCTCTCTAATATCCCCAGCTGGCACACACAACCTGGCTCCAACCCTCAGCGAGCCATCCTCATGAATCAAAAAGTCAGTCCGTAGACCGGCTTCTACCTGCTCCCGAATCTTCACCAGCTTCGGATCCTCAGCCTGGCCAGCCTTGATCTGATTCACGATCGTCGACTGAATCTGCATACTCATCAACGAAGAATCCTCCCTAGGTAGAACAATCTCAACACCAGACTCGCAAAAATCATGCTGCAATCTCCACTGCGAAATCAACATCATCATCGCCGGAAGCCTACTCAGTGCATCCGGAACCACATTCACCTTGCCAGGGTGATACTGCAAATCAATCTCATAATCTGCCATGAGCTCCAACCATCGACGATGTCGCATGTTGAGCTCCTTCTGAGTAAAAATATACTTCAAGCTTTTGTGATCAGTGAAGATCTTCACTTTCTCAATCAGCAGGAAGTGCCTCTAAATCTTAAGAGCAAACACAACAGCAGCCAACTCCAAATGGTGCGTCGGATAATTCTTCTCATGAGTCTTGAGCTGACGCGAAGCATACGCCACAACATGCCCGTGCTGATGCAATATACAACAGAGACCCTTGCCAGAAGCATCGCAAAAGATCTCAAACCCACCGCTGCGATCAGGCATAACAAGAATAGGGGCAGTCATCAATCTCTCCCTCAGAACACCAAAGGCATTCTCACAATCACCCGACCAAACAAAAAGTACATCCTTCCACGTCAATCTGGTCATCGGCTCAGCAATACGGGAAAATTCCTTAATGAAGCGCCGATAATAACCAGCCAGTCCAAGGAAACTCCGGATCTCAGACGCTGACTGCGGAACAGGCCACTCTCTGATGGCCCTAATCTTCTCAGGATCCACTGAAATACCATCTCCAGTCACCACATGCCCGAGAAAAGCAACTCTGTCCAACCAAAACTCGCACTTCGAAAACTTAGCATACAGCCGATGCTTCCTCAAAATCTCCAACACTGTCCTCAAGTGCGAGGCATGGTCCTCCTCCGACTTCGAATAGATCAGAATATCGTCAATAAAGATAACGACAAACTTATCTAAAAAGTCGTAGAAAATCAGGTTCATCAGATTCATGAAAACTACGAGTGCATTGGTTACACCGAAAGGCATAACCACAAACTCGTAGTGTCCATACTTCGTCCTGAACGCTGTCTTCGGAACATCATCCTTCTTCACCCTCAACTGATGGTAACCACTCCTCAAATCCAATTTAGAAAACACTGTCGATCCTCCAAGCTGATCAAAAATATCATCGATGCCTGGCAACGGGTATTTATTCTTGATGGTCACCGCATTCAGCTCCCGATAGTCCACGCACATGCGACGCGAACCATCCTTCTTCCTCACAAGCAGCACCGATGCTCCCCACGGAGACACACTAGGATTGATATAACCCTTCTGCAAAAGCTCATCCAGCTGCTTCCGCAATTCCTCCAACTCAGCGGGTGCCATACGATAAGGCGCCTTCGAAATCGGCTGCGCTCCCGGAACAAGATCAATCGAAAATTCAAGAGCTCGATCGGGTGGCAACCCAGACATCTCCTCGGGGAAAACATCATCAAAATCACGCACCACAGCTGGCCTCTCCAGCTCCATCTGCATAGCCACAACCTCCACCGGCCTGGCCCGAAATCTGACAGGACCAAGCGAACTGCTACCTCGGCTGAACTCAAAGACAGGATGTCCGAGAATCTCGAACACCACCTTCTTCCTTCGACAGTTGATCGTAGCATAGAAGCTCGCAAGCCAATCCATCCTAAGGACCGCATCATAGTTGATGATGTCGTGGACAATGAAATCAGCGTAAAGCTCATGTCCACAAACCACCAACGAGCAAGAATTGCAACCAAGATGCACCGAGACCACGCCATTCCCTGTAACGATATTCCAACTCTTGGAAAGAGGGGATGTCGACAAGGAATGCTTCTCCACGAAGCTCCGTGAAATAATGCACATCGATGCACCAGAGTCAAAGAGAACTCGTGCAGGAAATGTGCACACCAAAATCACACTTACAAACAGTCTAACAATCAAGCCCTAGTCTAGCAAACAATCATATTCAAGCAAACAACATAATTCTAACAAACAAGGCCGAACAAGAATGGAACATCCAGATAGAGGATTACCTGCGATAACCTCATCCACAGCCTCGCTCTCCACAGCGGTCATCAGAAAAGCTTGCCTCCTCGACGGAAAAGCCTGCTGGAAAGCCTGCCTCTGTGGAACAAGAGCTGCTCCACGTCCAGCAGGAACCGGCGCTCTCTGCTGCAACGGATGTGCTGCAACAGGTGCCCTCCGTAGCTGATTCGCATGCCGACAATCCTTCGCGACATGAGAAGCATCACCACAAACCAAACACTGGCCCAGAAACTTCCTACACTGATCCTTGATGTGGCCAGGCTTGCCGCAGAAATGGCAAGTCTTCTGATTAGGCCCTCCTAGCCTCTTGAACTGCACCGGATGATTAGGCTTGAAACCAGGCCTAACCACCGCCCTGGCCTGCTCCATAGGCCTCTTCCCAGCACCAGAAACATGTCCTCTCCTCTGGCTCAGGTTCAGCTCCTGCCTCCTTGCAGCGACCAAAACCTTCTGATAAGAGTCCAGATCAGAGGAAGACACAAAACTCTGAAGCTCCAAAGCAAGCCCCTGCAGAAACCTCTGAGCCCTCTCATCAGCATCCTGCACCATCTTCGGTGCGAACCGACTCAGCCTAGTGAACTCTTGGTGGTACAGGTCCACCGTCAAGCTCCCTTGCTTCAGATCAATAAAGCGCTGCAGCATCCCCTTCCTAGCAGCCTTCAGAAAGAACTCCTCATCAAACCTGGACTTAAAAGTAGCCCAAGCTATCGGCTCCACCAGCATCTTCTCTTCCGCATCCCACCAGTTCCGAGCATTATCCTTGAGTTGCCTCTTCGCCAAATCAACCCATCCAGCAGGGCCGATCTTTGCCATCTTCAAATTATCCTCTATGTTCTGAATCCACTCATCGGCAGCTAGAGGACCCTCAGACCCATCAAAATAAGCGGGACCCAGCTCCTGAAATTGCTTCGCTCCCGGCTCGGAGCGAGGGGCATCCTGGATTGCCCGACCAGCTCGAGCAAGTGGAGCATTCTGGACTTGCAAGAGCACGCCCTGCTGCACCTGCATCATCTGAAGCATCATCCGCATCATCTCTCCATTGGTGGGCTCCCGCTCAGGCTCCTCGTCATGAGGGGGCGCACCACTACCACCACCACGGGTAAATCGCCTTCATGCCATCTAATGACACAGAAAAAGAAACAGATTAGACTCATAGCTTACGACTCGGATGTCGAACTTAGTTTATTGGACATTCTAATATTATTACCGTTATTCCGACAATCGCAGTTACAAAATGGACCTGCATGGGCCACCAACAAAACCTGTCACGCCCCGATTCCCTAAAATGGAGGCGAGACGTGAGAAGGTCCGCACAAACGTGGAGCTACGAAGCCACACGCCTGATAAACGTCAATTTAAAATCATAAGCAGGTCCCTGTAACCACAAACCGAACGACAATAATAATAATAAGGAAAGAGAGACTGATATAAAATATTCCAATCTCAGAAACTGTCCACAATGAAACCAAGTTTCACATCCAGAAAAGCCACCAGGCTAAAAGAAAGAGTCTAAAGGCCCAGAACAAGGCCAACAAGGACAAACATAAACAGAGTATTGGTGCCACGCACCGATAACAAAACAGTCTAAACAACAACACAAACAGTCTCTATGACTGATCGCCCGTGTTCACGAAGTCCTAGTCAAACACAGGCTCGGGCTCGGCGTCCGCAAACACCTCGTCCTCAACAACGAACTCAGGCTCAGGATCTAACATGTGTCACCCAAAAGAGTAAAGGGGCACATGTCAGCAAGTCTAAAAGACTTGAGCAAGGAAACTGAAAAGGAAGGCAAACTAACAACCTAGCAGTTATAGTATGCATGACATGGCAGTTATGGTATGAGTGCACAAGTAAGACATGGTGAAACCACAAGTACAAGAGAACAATTTTCAGGGCATGTCAAGAGTAGCCAAGCTACTAAAAATCTCAATCTTTTCACTAGTCACGTTTCAAGTTATTTGTAGATGTTTACGCCTTACAGCTGAACTGTTGGACATTCACACTGATTGGCCGCTTAACACTACCCCAGAACCCAGAGTTTACGCCTTACAACTGAAGTTGCTGATCGGGCAGACTCCCAGTTGATTGGCCGCTTAACCCTTACCCCATCCCACACGTAAACAAGCCAGGGACCCTGTACACGATTCTCGGTAAATGAGCCAGGGTTGCCCCGCACAAGAGCTTGTTTTTAGGTTCACAATTTGGCGTAGGGTTGTGCCCGCTAAAAGCAGGTACCTAGCCTCAAACAATTCACTAGGTGTAGCGGAGCTACGCAATCATGGGAACATTTAAAGAATGCAATGACATGACAATTAATAATTCGCGTACCGTTTATTGAAATAAAACATGACATGGTAGTTATGCAACAAGATAAATGACGGATCTAACTTCGTTGTCAAGCTAGATCCTGGAATTGCGCTTAGGCGAGTATCATTTCGTCGCCTAGTCTCTTTTACGCCTACAACAAGCAAATGGCCTAAGACATGGCCTAAAACCATAAGTGGCAAGTTTCACTTGCCTAGCACCGAGGATGACGATCAACGAGGAGTCACACAAATGCTAACTACGGAGATGAGATCGCTGCCATGGCAAAACAATATTAGAACAACATCCAAACTAGTTTTATTAGGGTTTCACAAAAACACAATGGGTTATGAGAATATTAAGAGATCGATTTATTACCGAATCGTTAGCGGAAGAATGATGCCGAGCAAGCACGGCGACGGAAGAAACGATCCAGGGAAACTAGGGTTCAGATCTGGAAATGGGAGAAAATCTGGAGAAATGGGGTTTTGGGGATTTTTGGGGGTTTTCCGGCGACCTAGAGGTGGTGGCCGGCCTAAATGGAGAGGGGGAGAGGCTCTTGATGAAGGGGAAGAGCTAGAGGAAGGTTGGGGAAGACCAGAGGTCAAGGGGGAAGGAAAGAGGCCAGGAGAAGAGAAAGAAAGAAAAGAAACGAAGTGGGATTTAAATAGAAAACGACCTGGAGGCCGCCCGAAAATTAGGGTTTCGACACTGATTAGTCGGTCAAAGAGCAACCTCTGACCGACTAGTTTGGGAACTAGTCGGTCGATTGACCAATGCAGACCGACTAAGTGTAAACAGTAACTCCTGACGAAAAATAGGATTTAGATTTAGTCGGTCAAAGAACAACTACTGACCGACTAGTTTCTCATCTAGTCGGTCGACGAACGTTCTTAGACCGACTAAGAATGAATAGTACTTGGTATCAAAAATGATCATAGAGCTAGTCGGTTAAAGAACGATTGCTGACCGACTAGTTTGCAACCTAGTCGGTCGACAAATGTTCTTAGACCGACTAACGATAGACAGTAACTCTTGAATAATTATCAAAGCCCACTAGTCGGTCCATGAAGGTTTGCCGACCGACTAAATCGTCATCTAGTCGGTTGATTCCCCTTCTTGTACCGGCTAACGTGCACTGAAAGTTTCGAAATGGAGCGCGAAGCTTCGGGATTGATTCCTAAGACTCCTAGGCTTGATCTAACAATAAGGAATGATCAATATGAAGCCCGTCACGAATGACTTACTTCGAAATCGACGATCAACGGAAGAAGCTAGGAAAACACGACGAAACGAACGAAAACGAAATTACGGAGACGGAGAAAGGAAATCACAACCAAAGAGAAGGCAACCATATATATATATATATATATATATATATATATATATATATATATATATATATATATATATATATATATAATCTATACAAGAAAACCAGTCGTTACAGAAGGCCTCCCTTGAAGAGGCTCGGGAGGACGGCCTGGCGGTCTGCCTAATCTCTCCGCCCTCGGAAGAAGAGCTCTGATGGATGTGGAGAGGAGACCGAGAGTCAGATCCTCGACGCGTTCACTCGATCGTTTGGCACGGACACCCAACCTTTCGACCGTTCTCTTCTTCTTCGGTTGCTCCCTCCAAACTCGTTCCATACTGGACTCACCACTTCGTCGGTTTATGTTAGTCATATCTGCATACAACGAATATAATTATCGTGAGTGACGGAGATAAAGACATAGAATCGAGATGCATTACCCGGGCTCCATAGAAGGATCTTTAGCGTGTGATCATCCAACAAATATAGAATCGATCTTTCTTGCCTCGGTCGACTCAAAAGGGACTTCATTGCCTCGGCCTCGCCCGGCGACAACCTGGCTCTGACGTCCTCCAACGACAACGGGACTCCACCGCAAGCTCAGGATTCTGAGAACTCCAACTATTGAGCAACGATCCCAGATCAGGAAGGACGATGAACACGAAGGTATCCTTCCACCCCGGGTCAGAAATTGAAAGGTCGTATATGAGACTCATGCCCAGGCGAGCAGCGATATGGTACCACACTCGGTGAGGGTCGGCTATTACCCTAAAGAAATACCTGAATAGCCCAAGGGTCGGATGGACTCCACAAAGCTTGCACAACTTGATGAAGCCAACCAAGGGAGGGAAAGCCTGAGGAGCGAGTCTACAAATGGAAATCTCCAAAGAGCACATAATTTCCACGATGAAGGGGTGAAGGGGGAATCGAAGTCCTAAGAGAAAAGCTTTAAGATACACTCTAACCTCACTCTTTCGTGGGAAACACACTCTCTCATCCGAATTGGGCACTCTAACCCTTTAAGGATCACAGAAGCAACTTTGCCACACCTCGGCAGTCAGATCGATGGAAACCCTAAGGGTCATATCTAAGATGTCTCCATGGACCTTCGACATCCGATCCCTTTGACGAATGTGAAGACTTGGCTCAATCCAAATTCCTTTTCCCTTCCCAGGAACTTCCACGCATCGAGGGAGCTCGAGGCACGCCACAAGCTCCTCGTAGGTCGGCTCCATGAATACGACCGGAGCAAACATACCTGACGAACCTAAATAGAATCAGAGTCAAAGAAGGAGGATACCTAGAAAATGAACAGGCAATCTCCCCGAAGACGATGCTGGAAGCAAGCTTAAGAAATAAGGAGAACGAGGAAGAAGAAAGTTATCTACTTTTTAATCACATTTTTTCTTTTATATGAAGAAATCCAACCTGCTGACGTCCGATGCGTGACACGTGTCCAAGGCCAGCCACGAGAAACGGCAGAGCTCCTTCCAAAGTCAAAAGGGTTTTGGCGGCACAAATCAAATCAGATATTTCGAAATCCGTGCGCTTTTAAGAGATTACTCATCATTCGGTCTAGTCAGCACAATTTCTGAGGCGCGAATGATGGGGGCCATTCTTAGTGCATGGATACGAATCCAACTGGAGTATCCGCATACTCGACCCATTTAGCATTTGCAACCCGATACCCCCACGCTCATAGCGGGGTACCGCTTAGTCAGACGAATGGGTCATTCGACTATTACGCTGGCACTAACATTCAGGAGAAAGTTAATGGGGCCGAGTAAATGGGCAGTCGTTAACTCGAATCCCGGAGAAGATCGTGTCCAAATCAATGAGGGACGGTTACACATTATCAAGGGGGATTACCTATAAATAGACCAAAGAACGAAGGTAAAAGGGGCCCATTTTCCAAGGAACAAGGTCTAAGATGTAGAACTTTACTTTCTCAGCTTACACTTCTTATACATTCGAGCTTGCGTCGCCAGTCTTGAGACCAACCTCCGTGGGTCGATCTCAGCTGCACCAAGCTCCCTCACTCCTTTAAGTTCCATACTAACTTAAGCATCGGAGGGGATTTGGGTCGAAACACAGATCCGACCCCCCTAACGAGTCCATGTGGTACAGATCGACGGTCATCATACAACGTCGAAGGTCGACATCGAGCTTTCCAGCCTCAAACGATCGACGCAATTACCGCTCGAAGGTCGATCAAACATCGCATCATCTCCGACTACCATCACTCGACCCTGGTTCTTCCAACCGAGGGTCCCACTCCAACTGCTGACGAGGCACCGCCTCAGTATCTCGGGTCTACGTCATCTTGACAACTGTCTCGGTCAATTTTGGCCTTAATAGGGTCTGCTCTCATCGTTTCGGACGACGAGGGCTTCGGGCCTGCACTTACTGATAAGGACGACGAGGGCTTCGGGTTGCCCATGCCGATCTTCAAGAGGGGGATCATGATTTGGGGGGTTGTCACTATGACCACAGTCCTCTCTCCAGTCACCCCCCTAGAACTCTGTCTTCACCCCCTAGAACTCTGTATTGGGGTCTTTCAACCTCCGTTGGAACATGTGTTTGAAATTGGGAGTTCAAGTTGTGTGCCATAGTCATAACAGCAGATGGGCTCGTCATTGGTGGAGGTCAGGTGCCAGTCAGTTGCTCTATCATGGTGCCGAGTGTTTGGTAGCCTGTATGAATTTCTTGGACAATAGCCTCGTAGCGCTCCATTGGTACCATCTGTTGCAATACTGGAGTTGCTTGACGTCCTGCCTCATCTCGAGACGAAGACTCGCCAGATTGTACCGTAGTGCCATCCGATAGGACGATTATTGGTCTATTTGTCTGTTGAGCAGTTTGTTGTGCAAGACCTGTCAAAAATGGGTCGGGCCATGGATTCGACCCGAAACCCCTCCGATGCTCAAGTTAGTGTTGATGTCGAAGAAAGTTCGGATAGTTATGAACGAACTTATCAAGTCCGAACTATCTATCCCGAACTATAATTTTAACGGGAGAGAATTCAAGTATATTAAAATACCTGAGCTCTTTTTTATGGAATTGTTGTCTGAACCCCTTTTTTGGAAGGTTACCCTTCATTTTATAGGAAATGGATGTTTTATGACGACGCTTCGTCTTTTGAACTGTTGCATAATGTACAATATCAAGAGTTTGTACTTAATAATCATTAACATCAAGGATCATTAATGGCCACCGGTAAATGCTGTTAATAAATGCTTCTTTTACTTCGGCACTTGGAGAGTCGTGCATTCAAAACGTCAAAACAGTTTTGCCATTGATTATTTGAGAATCCAAAGAATTGCGCTAATTAAATGAGGTAACGACAGCTTTCATAGCTTGCCGAAGTATAGGCCTTATGTCTGGTGCTGCCGATCTGACGGATATCCGAACCGACAAAGATCCGAATGCCCGAAGATCCAACCTTGTTTAGAAGTTGACTCATAATCATCGACGAAGGAATACAGATCGCCCTTGTTAGTCGTAAAAGTCGCAAACGATCTATATCTATATTTTGGTCGTTTGTTGGATGTATGGTTTCACCGGATCTAGGTCTGACGTGGTATACCATATTCAAGAAATAACCATAGTCCGGTTTGACGTTCTTATTTTATCTGGATGCAATATTTATGTTTCAACAACTACAATAAATAACGAAAAGCTCGACATATGGGGATTGGGATCACAAAGTAACACTAGCGGCCGTAGCAGGTTCCGTCTGGTCCATCACATGATGAATTAGAACACCAATACATTTAACTTGGAATCCTGTCGCTGCTCTGGATTGAGAGATTTGAACGCACGCTCTCTCTTCCCTTGAAGCTTTCAAGTCTAATTCGTGTTGTGATTGTGGCGATGGCATCAAGGTTGTTAGACCCAATTTATTTCCTATTGCAGAGGGTTACACGTCCTGCTAACTCCTGCTCGTTTTAAATTGTATAATTTGTTGAGAACGATAGGGACACACATTGCTACTGCTAATCTCCAATTGCGTGGCCAACCACCTCAATGAAGTCAAGCAATTTTTATACACTCTGAACCACTCAACATGTTACCCATGTGTACGAAAAAACGCCAAATATATAAGAAACATGATGCCAACGGAAAAAACAAAACAAAACAAAATTAAAAATAATATGGCAAAAGTGGAGTTTGGTATTTGAGTGTGCAAAGAGAACAAGAATCTCGAGTCCCAGTGTGTGAAGGCTCCAAAGAGAAACTGATGATGACTAGTCTCTTCACAATGCACCAAAAAGGCCAGAGAGGAGGCTAGAACAGTTCCAAGGGCAAGGGCAGCTCATGTCGATGTGTACCTTTGATAGGAACAATTTGTTGAGATAATTAATTGAAGATATTTCCTCTCTCTCTCTGGCTTCACAAATTTAGCCGTTGAGAAAAAGATGACACCCATTTGAAACATGTAGCACCAGCTGACAACCATAATAAACATAGATTGCTTCCAAATTCCTATATTGTACTGGAAAACAAGTAATATATTACCTAAATTACTGAATTTTATATCATCAACTTAAGGATAAATAGTATTTAGTGCACATCACTTCTCATCGGTAAAGAAACGGGGATTGGATTTGGATGCCAGAACAGAGAATGACGGTATCATATAATATTTTGAGAATTGCTCCCTGCACCTCAAACTGAGGTGCAGGGAGGTGACTGTTTACTAAAATTAGAAATTAAATTAATTTTTTGGGTCATTTCATACCCAATCTGTTCCAATTTCATCCTATTTAGAGGTATTGTCACCTCCCTGCACCTCAGTTTGAGGTGCAGGGAGCAATTCTCAATATTTTTCTCGCATTCGATTACGTGACACGACACGTTCTCTTTCACACGGTACACAGGTTAACATGTGTGATGTATTTTCTTGACTGTTATAAGCTTCATAGAGAAGAATATGCAAGAACATCGTATATATCAAGCGATGCCCATTATTCTATGAATATTAGGTGTAAAAAAACAAAACATTTCCAAAGGGAAGGAAAATAAAAAAAAATCAGGAGAGAGAGAACCCCACACACACACACACAGTCACACATACAAACAGAGGCACAATGGCATTGTTAATGGCTGGATCATTGCGCACACAAACCACAGTAGAATCATATCATTATTATCAGTTCTCCTCCCAACTTTATTCCAAACTCTATACAATTTATGAGACCATGGGAGTGCTAAGCACTAAAATGAAGCATTAACGGGGAGAATAAAGAACAAAGAACTAAAAAGAGAAAGAAAAAGGAAAAGGAAAAGGAAACCAGCAATATATATAGCCCATGAGGAAAAATTGAGGGGCACATTTTACCCAGAAGCAGCAGAGTAATTAGTAATTCCATAACAGACCTTCAAAGCTATTCGCATCCCACCCGATAGTCGGTACATACATTTGATCCGATAAGAAACCGCATTCATCCGGATACGCCCACGGGTCTACCGGGTCGTAATACACGAACTCGCAGCCCGAATGAGCCGAGTCGAACAAGCTCCCATCCAATCTCGGCAGCTCGACGATCTCGCCCAGCTCGTCCGACGACGTGGGAACGGCCACGTCCGCCTTGACCTCCATTGCGGCGGCCTTCGCGGCGGCGGCCTGGACGTCGCGGGGGGAGAGGCTAGCGGGCCGGGGCAGGGACCCGGCAAGGTCCGGAAAGTTCAGAATGGCGGAGGAGCCCTTGATGCTGAGCGCGGCCACGTCGTGAGCGCGGGCAGCCATTTCGGGCGTGGGGAAGGTGCCCAGCCAGATCCGAGACTTCTTTCGGGGCTCGCGGATCTCAGAAACCCATTTGCCCCAAGTCCGCATCCGAACCCCGCGGAACACCGGGTGCTTGCCGCAGTCACGCATCCGCTTGTTGTTGGGTCCCGGCTTCTTACGGTCCGCAGCGGGCTTGGATGTCGCCGTTATCGGGTTGGGAGAGGAAGGGGATGAGAGGAGGGACGAGTTAGTGCTACTCTCTGCCTCCCAAGTGCTTGGATGCTCGGTCATTTTGTCACCAATGAAGAGTTCGCTGCTTGGTATCACAAGCGGCACTTGACACTATCACAAGTCGACAGGCTTCGTTGCTAACAATAGTCCCACACTGGAAGCGAGAGAGAGAGAGAGAGAGAGGTAGTTGGGGAGAAGAGGATAGAGTTCAAGCTACAATGGATCAATGCAAAAGCTAAGAGAGAGAGAGAGAGAGAGGGGGGGGGGGGGGGTGGGAATGGGGATGTGAGTTTGAGAATTGAGAGGAGTAGAGAAGAGGGAGAGGGGGGGAGGGGCTTTAGTAGTAGTGAGAGGATGCGTGCACCATCAAAGCGACCCTTAACCGACCCAGCCCCCATCATTTCCCAATGACACCATCCAAGAAAAAGGGCCCCACGCTCTCTCTCTCTCTCTCATAAGCCGTACCTATATCATTAATTGTTTTCTTCTTCTTTTTTTGGGCTTTTCTTTTCGGCCTTTTTTTCCCTCCGCAGTGTTCCCCCCCCACTCTAATGTTCCCTATCCTCTATTTGTTTCTCTCTTTTCATTTCTTTCTAATCTTTTAGTAAGGACCCCACGTTACCCATTTACCCACCCAAGGTGGGGGACGGCTTGGATCCCAAATCCCAAGTTTTCTTGTTTCAATTATTTCTGTTGGCAAGCACACACTTGTGGCTAGCGGCTAGATGTGGCAAACGGGTCGGGTCCAGTCACATTTATCCGAATCCGATTTTTGATTCCATCTGACTCTACAATTACAACCTTTAATTTCCAGGCAAATTGCACACAGGCCAGCAATAACAGCAGGAAAAGCATGATGCGATCGCCTTTTTTGGGGCCAAAGGGAGCAATTTCCCTTCACATGGGTTTCCAACCTCAAGGTCCCATCACCGTTTCTTGATAAACTCCATCATCTTTAGCATCTAATTGTGGTTTTCACATTGGCCCCAAAACTTTTGTTTCTCCTCATGAATGATCGATCATCTTTAGCATCAAGGGCCCCTTTCACAACTGGATTCAGCTCAAAGGACTTGAGAGTTGAGGGTGACAATGAAATCAAATCACACGACAAAACTCTAGCTAGCTATGTGGTCTGCATGCTGCTGGGTTGTCCTGCACAAAGGTTTTTTGCCCTAGGGTAACATTGGAAGGGTAGAAGCATGTTAGGGTCACATGGGGCGTACAACATCAAAAGAGGCAAAATCCCATGCATGCATACCTCGACTTCAAGCCCTGTGGTCACATACATATAATTATGTGGCATACGAGTACTAGGGTGCATTGAATGTCTACTCAATGATCTCTTGCACAGTTGAGGAACCTCTCTTAATGGGAGACCAGCCTCCACAACAAACCACAAATTATCGTTCCTTGCACCGTCGACCATGCGATGTCAACGTTTTTTTTAACGTAATCTAGACTCATAATGAGGACTGAGGGGGTGGTAAATTTAGTTTAGTGGCTTAATATCTTGGGATCGAAGCGTCGACAAGGTCGATTTGAGGCACCCAACACAAAAATTATTGCCCCGCATGTACCAAGGCTTCGCAAGTTTGTGCTAGATTGAGAGCTCGGGATTGGAGTTGGGGTGAATTGTTAATTCAAGTGGATTGACTACCCGAGTTTAAGTATCAAGTTAATGTGTTGCCTTGAGAGCTTATTGCGGTTGCCCCAAATCTCGTATATTTATTGACTTGAAACATGTGGTCAAGTGAGTTGTCAATTAGTAAATTGGAGATGGAGGGAAAAATAAAATTAAAAGGGGAGTAAATACTAAATAGGAAGGACTGAAGGTGGGGGTGCATTTAGTCTTATTCTAAATATTATTTTGGTAGGTATGGGGACTGATAAGGGGAGTAAATTGGTGGGTGGGAGGAAATTGATGATGAGATATGAATATATATTTTGTATAGGACCGAAGAAGAGTACTGTTGAAATATGCACAGGACCAGAGAAGAGTACTGTGCTGAGTCTGGACCGAGCCACATGTTCCTTAACGCATGGAAGACACTTGGTCATGGGACGCACGAGGGGAATGAACCTCTCCCAGCTTGTCCTGGTTGGGGACCCTTCTCTTCCCATGGCTTTGCTGGCAAAAACTATAGCCCATGCATGGCAAATGTTTTACTCCCACAATTTACCTACTCACTCTTTTTTTGATTTGACAAAAAAATCCTTTCGCAGATTGCTGGTGGATATGGTCGAATACATGACTTGTCATAAGACAATGGCTAACCATCTCGAGCACTTATGAATAAATTTCAACTATGCGATTGCACTTGTCCAAATTGCTTCTTGTTTGAGTCCGTTGTATCATTCTTAGATGAGAAACGGCTGTTGGCCAGTCCGCCCCGCATTCGCAGAAGTCACACATCGGCTAATGGGGGGTGGGCACTCTACGCCCTGACCTCGCCAGTTGGTCACCGAGCTCCCCATCCTTTGCCCGCTTATCGCCCATCAAGCATGAGGTCCGCCTCGACTCGCAGGAAGAGCCCAGGTCGCCTCGAACCCCGCCCACTGGGCGCACGTTTTCCTCCAAGCTTGTCGGGCGAACAACTAGGTCGCCCGTCGTCCGCTTAGAACGACCTGGTGAGTTGAATGCGGTCCCGCTACCCAGATGCACCCTGATGGTCCTTTGGCACATCAAACACGACAAACAACCTAGTACAAGGACGCCGCTGACACTTCCGCCGTTCGACAACCTGACAAAGCATGTAATGACCCTGAGCTATGAGGAATAAACACTAGAGGGGGTGAATAGTGTTTTATAGAATTATAAGGAATTTACGCCAAATAAAACCCTAATTAACCAACAAATACGGAATGAAAGAAATGATCAACAATCCAAGCAAGAATGCAATGCAAACATGCAATGTACCCTGGTTCGGTGCCACCCAAGTCTCCCCGACTTGTTACCTGTGCCCTAATCCAGCAACACCCGGATCCCCTCCGGATACTCTAGTAAAACCACTAGAGCTTTCCTTTAGCCTACTTGCGGAAACCCCACAAGTGCAATCGACCTACAATCGATGTCTGTGTATCCCACAACCCGGGAACACGCAAATACCTTAATCCCACAACCTGGAACTAAGCACACTCTCACAAACCGAGAGCAAAACCTAATCTTGACTCCCACAACTTGGTATCAAGACAACCCTCTCAACAACCGAGAGTATACAACAATTTATATGTATAGAGAATGAAATGTAAAGCTCTACCACAAAATCATATGCCTTGAGAAATACTTACCAATTTAGGGCAAGAGGGATTTTGAGGAAGAAGTTAGCACCAAACCCTAGCTCCACCAAGATGAACAGCGATAGATGGCTAGGGTGAAGATAGTGACTTTGATTCAAGCTCTTAGCTTGAGTAGCTCACAAAGAATGAGAATCTCTCTTGAGGAATTAGGGCTCAAAGAGTAAGGGAGAGATTCTTGTGAGATGAGAGAGCTTTGAAATGGAGTTGAATGGCTCTTCTCTTGGATGTGAAAATGTCTCTAATATCAGCCTTGGTTCTCTGGTTTGAAGCAACTCAAACTTAAATAGGAAGAGAAAATGGATCATAAGATTCGTGGCAATAAATGCCCAACGGATCTATTTCTGAAGTTGCTTAATCGGTCTAAGAAGGATCACTAACCGATTAGTTTTGCAACTAGTCGGTCGGTGAACCTTCTTGGACCGACTAGATGGTTGACAGCAAAGATAGTGAAATCAAGAGATATGAACTAGTCAGTCTAAGAAGAAACACCAACCGACTAGTTTGACAACTAGTCGGTCGGTGAACCTTCTTGGACCGACTAATTGATCAACAGTAAATGAGCTGAATTTCACAAGGAAAACTAGTCGGCCTGAGAAGGATTCCCAACCGACTAGTCGGACAACTAGTCGGTCGGTGAACCTTCTTGGACCGACTAATTGGTCAACAAATAGGCTTGAAATAACAAGTATGGATAGTCGGTCTAAGAAGGATCTCCAACCGACTAGATCGTCATCTAGTCGGTCGGTGAACCTTCTTGGACCGACTAGTTGATCAACAGTGAATGGGCTGAAACTAGCAAGGATGGCTAGTCGGTTCAAGAAGGATTTCCAACCGACTAGATCGTCATCTAGTCGGTTGGTTCTTCTACTTGAACCAACTAAGATGCATATGAAGCCATGAAAAGAAGCGATAAGCTACGGAAAACTTTCTAATGGCTTCTAAGGCAATCCTAGAGACAAGATATGATAGTTATGAAGATTTCTAGGCAAGTACTACTCAAGGCTTAACATTCTATGAGATGAAGCTAGAAGACAATATAAATAACATGACGAACTATCTTCAAAGCTTCAACATGGAGAATCCGAATCCCTTGACTTCATGAATAACTCCTTGAGCTTCAACGAAGCTCCAGGCACAACGATCACGCGTTCTGAGGAAGTCATGGGACGTCGCTTGAGATGTACAAAGTAATTTGGCAACGATCTCCATAATTCTTCATGGTCTTGAGTCTTTTAGTTGTATGTCTTGAATGTCTCCAAGCACAAAGTCTTTGATCCTCAAGGTGTTCTTTGAAGCTTTTGAATCATCCATTCCTATCTTCTCTTTGGAGTGAATCTCCATTCATTTGTTGATGCCATTGGCTTGAGGTTTGAGGTAGCCTTTGAGTTCTTCAAACCAATGCTTCACATTTGTTGATCTACCAAGTCCTCCACTTGAATC
>JAULAV010006729.1:0-25001 GCA_030789695.1 Scilla litardierei | reverse complement strand
ATTTTGTGGGCGATGGTGCAACCGCCATGGTGGTTTTCGCAGAAGCCTTCGTGCACTTCGCAGATGACTTGCTCAGCCTGCTCCGGGCCCAAGCATTTCAGATAGGGCAGGACGTCGAAATTGGCGCAGCGGCGGCGGTACATCACTCCGTCGAGGAGTACGAATGACAGGGCCCGCCTCTCCACCTGTTTAGCCAGCATCCGCTCCTCGGGCAGTTCCCCCGTCTCCAAGTACTTCATAATGGGGGTCATCCACGTCGTCACCGTGTCCGCACACATCAGTTCTTCTTCGTCGATGGTTGGGGTCAATAGGCTTTCGACGTAGATGGCCTTTTCGATCTCGGCCACGGAGGAGGAAGCCAGCTTAGACAAGGCGTCCGCCCGGAGGTTGTTGGAGCGGGGCAGGTGCTGGACGTCTGCCTTTTTGAACTTGCGGAGTTCGATCTGGATGCGCCTAAGGTAACGCTTCATTGTTTCTTCTCAAGCCTCGAAGCTCCCTAGGATCTGTTGGACGACGAGCCGTGAGTCACTTAGGAGCAACACGTTCGTCGCCCCCATCGCCCTAGCGAGTTTCAACCCGTTAACCACGGCCTCGTACTCCGCGACATTGTTAGTTGCCAGGAAGTTGAAGCGTAGGGCGTATTCCAACGAGCACCCGTCAGGGGTCTGAATGACGATACCCTCCCCTGTCCCGGATCCCGTCGTGGAACCGTCGACGTGGATGGTCCACAATTCGTCCACGTCCATCTGGGAGGGCTTTGAGGGTTCGCCCCCCCCCCCCCCCCCCCCCGTCCCCCGCAGGGACGCGGTGGCCGATGGGAGCTCTGGCCGGTCCCCCGGTGTGCCCCCTGCGGTGCATTCCACCACGAAGTCGGCCAGCGTCTGGCCCTTGATCGTCGTCCGAGCCTTGTACGTTATGTCAAACTCGCTGAGCTCGACACTCCAGTTGAGCATCCTCCCCGACCGCTCCAGTCTCTTCAGGTTTTTCTCGAGGGGCATGTCGGTGTGGAAGGCTATGGGATGGGCCTGGAAGTATGGTCGGAGCTTTCGGGCTGTGGTGACTAGGCAGTAGGCGGCTCTCTCGATGGGACTGTAACGAGTCTCCTTGATTAGGACGGAGCTAACGGCCTCCTCGTTGGTTGCCAAGTACAACCCTAGGGGTTCACCTTCTTCCGGCCGTGCGAGGAGCGGTGGACTCTGTAGGTAAGCCCTCAGCTCCGCGAACGCCGCGCACAGTCGTCATCCCACGGGATCACCTTCCTCTTGTCCTTAGCTTCGCCAAAGGCTGTGCGCAAGACCCTGAAGAAGGGGAGCGACTTCTCCGCAGATTTCGACAGGAATCGCCCCAGAGCAGCGATCCGGCCATTCAGTCGCTGCAAGTCCCGGATCGTCCGGGGTTCCGCCATACTGATGAGGGCCGTCACCTTGTCGGGGTTCACCTTGATCCCCCGCTTCGTTATCATGAAGCCCATGAATTTTTCCGACTGCACGCCGAAGATACACTTCGCGGGGTTCAGTCTTAGGTTGTATCGGCGGACCCTTTGGAAAGTTTCCTGCAAGTCTGCGAGGTGGTCTGGGGCTTTCCTACTCTTTACCAGCATGTCGTCGATGTAGACCTCCAAGGTTCGCCCCACCTGAGGGCTGAATATTTGGTCTACCATCTGCTGATAGGTCACCCTGGCGTTCTTCAGTCCAAAGGGCATCTTGGTGTAACAGAAGGTGCCCTTGTCGGTGACAAAGGACTCTTTTCCTCGTCCTCCTCCGCCATCGGTATCTGGTTGTACCCCGAGAAGGTGTCCATAAAGCTTAACAACTCGTAGCCGGACGCCTGGTCCACCAAGCGGTCGATCCGGGGTAGGGGGAAACTGTCCTTTGGGCATACCTTGTTGAGGTCGGTGAAGTCGACACACATGCGCCACTTTCCACTGGGCTTCTTCACCAAAATGACATTGGCGAGCTAGTCCGGGTAATCCACCGGCCGGACAAACTTGGCTTCGAGGAGCCGCTCTACTTCTTCCTCGGCCGCCCTCTTCTTTTCGCCCCCCGTGCTTCTCTTCTTCTGTCGGACCGGTCGGGCTTCTGGGTCCACGTTCAACCTGTGGGGGATCACCGTCGGGTCAACCCCTGGCATGTCGGCGGGTGACCATGCGAATATATCCGCATTTTCCCGGAGCAAGGCGATGAAGGCCGCCCTCAGGGCAGCCGGGAGTTTTGTCCCGATGGAGACGGTTCTCTCTTCATCCGCGGCTACGGGAACCTCCTCGACCTCCTCGGCCGGGGTCGGCCGCTGGTCGCAGAAGTCCTCCCTTTCGTCGGGGATGAGAACCGTCAGGGCCCGCCTCGGGCTCCCACACCGGGCTGGCCCTCTGTCGCGGCCCCCAGGCACCTCCTGGTCTCCTCGCACCAGTCCCACCCCCTGTGGGGTCCGAAACTTCATCATCTGGTGTAGCAGGCTGGGGAGCGCCTTTATGGCCGTCATGTACGGACGCCCTATAATTCCGTTGTACGCCGATGCGACGTCGACGATGACAAAACGCGTCCCCCTGGTGATGACCCTTGGTTCCTCCCCCAGAGTCATCGGCAGGGTGATCGTCCCCACTATGGGGATCATATGGCCGGTGAAGCCGACAATGGGGCCCGCGCAGGGCTCTAGGTCTGAACACCCCCACCCCATTCTTTCGACCGTTGACATGAACAGGATGTCGCAGGAGCTACCAGTGTTAATCAGGAGCCGGCCGACGACAACCGCCCTGATCCGAGCCTCGACGACGAGGGCATCATCGCTCTGGCTCCCCACCTCCTGTTGATCTCCCTCGGTAAAGGTGATAGGGGGTCGGTGTGTCCTTCTCCGCTTCAGCCGGCTGCTGGCACCCGCCACCATCACCTGTCGGACACCGGCCTCCGAGATCGTGGGCGACGTCTCCCCTAGGGACGGCCCCCCGCTTATCATCTCAATGCGCATGATCGCCCCGGGGGGGCGTGGCTCCCCCCGATCGCGGTCCGCTGGCGGTTCTGGCCCCCGCGCCTCCGGGGGGCTCTCTCTCCTTCTGTTGCCCGCCTGTCCACCACGAAGTTTCCCAAGTGGCCCGCCTGGATCAGTCGCTCGATCTCTCTCTTAAGAGTGTAGCAACAGTCGGTATCGTGACCGTGGTCACGGTGATATCGGTAATACCTCCGGAGATCCCGCTTTGCCGGATCCGTCCTCATCCCCTGGGGAGGCTCCGGCAGTAGTCCGGCACTCGTCGCCGCGGCCAGAACCTCCAACATGGGGGCGTTGAGCCGCGTGTAGTGCACCCGCAGGGGGCCTTCGTGTCTTGGGAGGGCTCGGGTGGCGCCTTGGGCCGGGGCAAACTCGCGCACCGGGCCAGGGCGGTCTTACGGGCGTCGCAACGCCGGTTTGTGCCTTGGTTGGGTCAACTGGTCGCGACCTCGGCACCCCTCTTCTTGCCTCAGCCGAGGGTGTGACCGGGGCTCGCCTTGGAGTTGCTTCGCCGGGGGAAATAGGGCCTTTGTGCCGAGAGTCTCTTCGGCCAACGCATGCCTCTCCTCCATAGCAACCAATGCCTCATAGTCGGTCGGCGGATCTCGGAGCAGGGATTTGTGGAGGCTCCGAGTCCGCAACCCCGTCTTGAAGGCCAGCAAAAGCACCTCGCCGCCGCATGTCACCACCACCCGTCTCTCATCCTGAAAGCGGCGGAGGTATCTGCCCGTTGTCTCCCCTTCTCCTTGGACTATCGTGCTGAGATAGTCTAAGGGTTTCTTCTTCGTCCGCCCAGCCCGAAACTCTTGGCAGAACTTGTAGGATAGCTCGACAAAGCTCCCAACGGATCTCGCGGGTAGGCCGAAGTACCAGTCCAACGCGGTGTCCCTCAGGCTTTGGGAGAAATGCCGGCATAGGAACGCCTCATCCACATCCTGCGCCTCCATTGCCCACCGGTACTACTGCACGTGCGTGAGGGGGTTGCCTCTCCCGCTGTACGTGGCCAAGTGGGGGGAGGGTTTGAACCTTATGGGCCTCGGGGCGGATGTGATCCATTGTGCAAGTGGCGTGGCCTCCTCCGGATAGGTAGGGCGATCGGGCGTATCCCCTCTCCGCCATTCGGGGGTCTGGCTCAGGTCGCGCCTCGGCCGCCGACGGTCCTCCCGCCCTGGGGCGTAGCCTGACGGTCGCCTGGCGGGGCTCCCTCCCCGGGTCGAGGATTCAACGGGTTGCGGGCTACGGTCCTCCTAGTACCATCGCCTCCCGGCCGCCTCCCCTCGGGCCTCCATCCGCTCCTGATTCTCCCGCAGAAGCCTTTCACGCTCGGCGGTGAGGAAGCGTAGTTTTCGACAAACGGCTTCTTTGTGCATGCGATCGGAGTGGTGGTGCAGGCGAGGCGGACTGCCTTCTCCCGGTGGGGACCTGGCCAACAACGGGCCCCGCCCGTCCCCGAGCCACCGACCCATCGCCGTCACCTCCAGGATTTCTCGGTTGCTTTTGTTCTCCCTCCTTAGCCTTTCGCGCTCCGCGATGATGAAGCGGAGCTGGTGACGGGTGGTTTCTTCGTCCTGGTAGGCCCTCCAGGCGGTCTCGGCCGCTTCGTCCAAATGCCTTTGCGCGGCTACCGCCTCCTCCCGGTGCCTCCACATCCACGCGATCCCCATTTCCTCTTACAGGAGCTTCTGCTGGGCCGCAACCTCCTTGGCGAGCCCCCTGTTTTCCCCCTTCTCCTCGAACTGAGGGTGGAGATTTCGTCTCACGTTCTGGGGCTCCGAGGGGCCGGGCTGTGGCTCCGCCCCCACCGCCGGGTAGCTTCCCATCGCCTGAGTAACGGCCTCGAAGCTCTTCAGGACTGCGTGGGCCGAAGTATGGTCTGTCTCGGTGCCCATCCCCAAAGGGGGGTCGGGCGCCGAGGTGATTAGTAGAGAGAGCGGCTCCTGACCCACGGGATCCTTGCTGTGGTCAGGGTTCCAAGTGATCGGCATGGAGTCTAACATGGGTGTGACCCTTCGTTCCCACAGACGGCGCTAATTGTTACGAGGTGGAACTCGCACACAATGAATTTGTATTGAGGGAAACCAAGGGCACGGTGGTTCTGTTGACAAGAGGGTTTAGGTGGGCAATTTAACAGGTGATTAATGGGGTGAAGAGGCTAGACTTGCCGCCGGGGGTGGCCACGGAGTCAAATCTCACCAGACACGGCGGATGAAGATCGGGTGGCGGGAGGCTAGAGCTGATGTCGACTAAGGGGCGAGCTTTCCTGCAGCACGAGCAACTCGTCAGAAGGGCGGGGTTGGGGTCCAACCCTTAGCCCCTCCGATGCCTAAGTCAGTAATAGGACTTGAAACGGGGGCTAGGCACGCCGGTCGGACTGAGGGTGTGTCGACCGTACGTGGCGAGCTATAAGTGGGAGAACAAAGATATGGACGACCTTTGCTCTCGTGTGTGAATAATAGATTGAGAGAGAGAATTTGCCAACCCCTTCCTCGTAAGAAGTAAGGGGGTATTTATACCTGATGGGAGATGACTAGGTGGGGCTGACCTGGCATGCTGACTCGACGTGTTGAGTTGGCTCGGTTGTCAGCGGAAGCTTCGGTCGAGGATGTCAGGAACAGGAGTGCCTGGCCTGCTTTTGCCAGACGGCGCAACGGCCTGGGGAAATTTTGTCAGGATGTCAGGGCCGAAAGCATTAATTGTCAGGGGGCTCAGCTGCCAGGGGGTGTTTTGTCAGATGGTCGAGCGGTGTTAGTGTCAGTCGTGTCCTTATCCTAGGTTGTTTGTTGTTGGTGACGAACTAAAGGTCTAGCTATGCTATTCCTGGCGCCGCGGTTCATGGGGACCGGTCGGGTCGACCGGCTCGGGGGTTGTCCGGCCCGACCGTGCCCCCTATTCGGTCGTGGGTTGTGGGCCGCTGGCACGGAAGGGTACGCACATGCCTATGTCAGCATACCCGACAGTACTGTCCGGGCACTCCCCAAGCGCCCTACCCCTGGTGGGCCGAGCAACTGCGGTTGTATGCCTCGGTCGGGTGGGGGGAGTGCTGCGATGTGCGCCCGTTCCCGTGTAGCTTCGGTCTTCCGAGGTGGCGGCCATTTCGTGAAGGGGAGAGTTAATGGGGTATGTCAACGGATCCGGGCGGGAGTCGGACTCTTACGATCTTTAGGTCGTAACAAAGTACATTTGAGGTAACTCTCATCTCAGACTTAGGCAACAATTTCGAAGGGCTTTTATTTTTACAAAAATGTTTATATTATTTGACAACCCTATTCAACTCCCCTTCTAGTGTTGTCTGCCATCCACAGGGATCCTACAATAACGTGATAGAATATAAGGCTACTATCAATGGCTTCATGTTAACTCGAGATTTAGGGCCACGAACAGTTCCCTTGTACAGTGACTCCAACCTGATCGTCCACCAGCTGAGCAAGGAATACGAGGCTCAAGACGAGGTGATACAGAGCTATATACGAGTCGCGAAAGTTGAAATATCAAAATTCGAGCGAGCAGAGGTCCAATACATGACACAGTCGAAAAATCTCTGAGCTGTTGCAATATTGATGTGTCCTTATATTCCACATTTTATCTATATGATTACACATCAAAATGATTGCTCAATTACACATTTCATACGCTTTTACACTTATAATTGGAACTATCGTACTTTAAGAGCGTTTGGTTGCATTTCAGGGAATACCGAGCGATTTGAAGTATATTGGAGGAGAGAGTGCGTGATTCGACACCAGAGCTCCTGAGGCGCCGCATTCAGTGACTTAAAGCTGCCGGGGAGCAAGGAAGGGGCAAGAGAGAAGGAGGGAAGAAGAGGAGAATGAAGAAAGCATGGTTCTATGATACCATGACTCATGGATTTCAGGTCGCTCGATCGAACTATCATGCGGCGAAGGAATCGAGCGACCCAAAGTGATGGAAACAGGATAGCCATGCACTCTTTTAAAATTTTCTATCACCTGAGATTTTTCAGTATTTTTTGATATTTGTTCTAGATAGAAGACTTCAATACGGTTCCAACGCCACTAAGAACGTGCCAATCAGAGGTCGTATGACCCCTGGAGAATTTCTGCAAGCTGATGCTGCAGTGCTGAAATCTGTTTTCGACACCTACTCGACCGAGCAGAGGACTCTACTCGACCGAGCAGGGTGAAAATTCTGTGAAATCTGTCAAATGCTGCTGTTCTACCACTACTCGACCGAGCAACCTTCTACTCGACCGAGCAGAGTGCTGAAATCTGTCAAATGCTGCTGTTCGACCATTACTCGACCGAGCAACCACCTACTCGGTCCGAGCAACCTCCTACTCGACCGAGCAGTGCATGCTCAGGCCGAGCAGACAGAGTGGCATATTTTGGAGAAGCACGACACCCTGACGTACTTGACCGAGCAGGAGGGCTGCTCGACCGAGCAGTATGACTACTCGACCAAGCAGGATCACTCGGCCCGAGCGAATAGAGCACGATTTTGGATGACGCATCTATATTTTCTGACGACTCGATCGAGTAGCTTCCTGCTTGGATCGAGTCTCCATGGGCCCAGATTTTAAGCTACGCCCGGATTTTGGGGACGATTGGGAGAGAGCTTCTGGGGTTGTTTTGCGAGGGGTTTGGGGGGATTTTAGCAGCCGTCAAAGGGAGACTTTTTGTATACTTTTTAGAGAAGAGTTTTTGGATCTTTTTTGGAGCTTTTTTGGAGACGATCTTTTGGAGTTATGCTATGCCCTAGGCCCCTCCTTTGTATGAAGATAAGTATTTTTGTTTTCTTTAATTATAATTGAGTTCTTTTTATTGATTGATTGTTTAAATATCTCCTTGATGCATGCGATGAAGTTTGTCTATTATTCTTATCTCTATTGTTATCATGCTTGAGTAGTCTTTTCTAGGGCTAAGGGATTAGCCCATGGATCTTAGGATTTAGATGCAAAGTTGAGATTTTTATGGTGCGTTGGATATAAATGGGGTTGTATTTTGGTTGATCTAGCAAAATCCCTAGGAGAACTCGTACTGAGATCGTGCCCATGGTCGGTGGAATTGATTAGCTTAAGGAGTATCTTACGGATTTAATTAGGGAGTTAGTGGATTCAACCAAGGCTCGTGACCATGCCCGGCTCGTGCCTTGAGGGGATCCACCGACGAACTATATCACTACATTGACGGCTACCACCATTGCGTCAATGAGAGACCATCCCCATAAACCCAATGCAATGTAAGAATCCTAACCTAGCGTCGATGTCTGACGGTCCTAGCGGCGAGTCCTAAAGCACTAATCTTTTATATTTTATTTCTTTCTTTCTTTGTGTGGAATCTCCTATTTGCGACGATTGAGTGACACAACCTTCGCATCCATCACCATTACGACCCTCCATACTCAGCATCCACTAATAAACCCGCAATTCTAACTCAACCTAGGAGTAGATAGTTAGTATAGCACCGCTTCCTCGTGTTCGATACCTGCTTGCCACTATACCGTGTGCTTGCGCTAAACGACATCGTTTCGGAGTTGATTCCGGCTCGATCAAGTTTATGGCGCCGTTGCCGGGGAGGCGTTCCGTCATATTATCTATTTACCACAATTAGATTGATTAGATTGCGTTAAATAAAAATAAAAACAAACAAAAACAAACAAAAACAAACAAAAACAAATCAATAAAAAACAGAGATAGAGATTTTTCCCCATCACCTGCTATTATTATTATCTTTATCTCTTCTTGTACCATTGGTATATTTTCCAGGTTGTTTGGTTTTGACTATTCAGGTACAATGGATCAATCTTGGCATTATTCAGGCAATGATTATTCGGCACAGTATGAGGCTCCAATGGAAGAATGCGAATATTATTCACAGGACCCATACTATCAGATGGAAGGATATGATCAATATTCAGAGTTCTATGCCTACTGCGAGTCTTGTGACATGGAGGGACACATGCCCTACGAAAGCCGCATCTGTCTCTTGAGTCCTGACGATCCTCTCAATTTGACACTCAATGCATTTATGGCATCGGTAGAGGGGATCACGACTGTCAATGATATACAAAATGAGTCACATGACAGATGGCAGAAAGATAAGGATGAAATCAATGAGTATCTTTCATCTCTTGAGCCTGTGGAGGAGATGCCTGAGCACATAGAGCCACCTCATCCTTCCACTGACGCCGAGGACCATCCACCAGAGCTTACTACTCCCACTCAGGGAGATCTTTTTACCCACTCCATTTCTGAATCATGCATCACATCTGATATTTATTCGGATTCAGATCTTTTTGACACGTCGTACCTATTTCTGGACACTTACAATTTTGGACCGAAGGTATGCTTAGACATGATCGTGCTTGAAGAATATGAGAATGAGGAGGAGTTGCCTGATGAGCCTCATACTCATATACCACAGCTGCCTGAAAAGCCTGGGACGAACGACAAGGAACTTCCTGTTGTGGTACATGAGAGCAAAGATATATTTTTAGGGAAGTATCGTCAACCTATTTTTACTTTACATATTTCTTTTGACGATCTTCTTTGGAAAAATTTTATTTTGGGGAAAAAAATTTCACATCAGATTGATGCGACTTATCTCTTCCAGTGTACATGTGGAGTCCTTTGGGAGATGTTGGGAGCCATATTGCTGGAATCTGATGGAGCCCGTGGAGATAGGCACCTGGTAGAGCCATGGAAATTGCAGATAGAGCAGTTGCCTGCATCGGCAAAGATATTGGACCTGCCTTTTGCTACAGGTGGTACCAATCTAGTAGTGTAGTATTTTATGCTTTTAATAAACACGAATCCTCTCGACAGCGAGAGGAACGTATATGATTTTATATGATTTCTTAGTTTAATAAATTCACCCCATATGATGGCTCAATTATCTTTTGCACCCAACCCACTATTTATCATCTATGCCCGCCGTTATATTTGGCGTTTATTTCGCCTCTCTCCCCAATTTTTATGTGATGTTTAAGCTTGGGGGAGAGAAACTATTTTGTTGAGTGGCCCCCCATCTTGATGTTGTCCTCTATTTATATCATATACACATTGAGGACAATGTGATGTTTAAGCTTGGGGGAGTGCATAGTGTACGCACTTTGCTTCATCATGAAACACACTTTGTAATTTACATATGAACTATGTTCACCTCTATATTTATGTATCATATGCTTCATTTTCTATGAAATATCATGGATTTATTTTTTTATGAACTCTGATATATTTTAGGTTAGAGTTCGATTCCTTGATTAGTGTATCTTTGTTAATATACTTTTCATAGTTGAATCCATAGTTTCACAACCATATTCTCAAAACAGTTAAGCTAAAAATGAATGAATCAACTCTGAAAATTATTTGACACCTGCGTGCTTTGATTGATAATTCTATTGTTTCATGGATGTTTAGTGATTCAAAAGAGATAGGATAACCCCACGACAACCAAAGTAGTGATGATTAGGATTCCTGAAACCGAGCCATGTCTAGATTCTATGCTTTTTCTTTTTCTTTTCTGAATAGCCAATAAATGATCTTTGATCATGTTTTGCATTCCATCGCGTTTACGTGAGTTTGCAAAAATCCCAAAAATTCAAAAAATCAAACAAATATCCTTAATAAAAGGCCCTAGGAGTTCTTCGTAACCCAGTGACCTAAGACCATCTGGTCTGGGATGCATAGGCCACTTTTTGTATATATTGAGTTATCTCGTGTATATAGAGAAAGAAAATATAAAGAAAGAAAAATGCATATGAAATATTCATATAGCCAAAAACAATATAAAACTACAAAAATCCCATATCCGTATCTCCATTTCTATATAGAACAAAGACATGGCAAAGTTGATGGGTTCTAGGAGTCTTGAAATGTTCGTAGTGTGGTGATGCCTTACCTTGATTGAATTTGCTAAATTCATTCCATGAAGTATAACAAAATACCACGCATGCTTGAAAACGTTTGATCATGACATATTATACTTCTTCGAGAATGAGTTATGAACATTGGTTTCATTTCTGTGAACTTAGTATATTGCATGATAAACTATGATATGATATAACTCTAATCTCTTTTTATTGCTTATCAAGTTCATTTTATTTATTGAAATCCACGTTATTTTAATTTGAGCGAGACTTAAATATTTGTTGTCTATATGTGTTCTAATTTCATGTTAACGTGTGTTCACGAGATCTTGCATATCTGTGGTTCTTGTTTTTTTCTGAATTTAAGATTGAACCCCTTGTCTCCACTATACGCCACTGCCTCGCATCTCCATTGTATCCCTCTCCCGTGTTAGCTTCTTACTAGTCTTCCTCGAGGACGAGTAATAGGTAAGCTTGGGGGATTTTGATGTGTCCTTATATTCCATATTTTATCTATATGATTACACGTCAAAATGATTGCTCAATCACACATTTCATAAGCTTTTACACTCATAATTGGAACTATCGTACTTTAAGAGCATTTGGTTCTATTTCAGGGAATACCGAGCGATTTGGAGTATATTGGAGGAGAGAGTGTGTGATTCGACACCGGAGCTCCTGAGGCGCCGCGTTCGGTGACTTAAAGCTACCGAGGAGCAAGAAAGGGGCAAGAGAGAAGGAGTGAAGAAGAGGAGAATGAAGAAAGCATGGTTCTATAATACCATGACTCATGGATTTCAGGTCGCTCGATCGAACTATGATGCGGCGAAGGAATCGAGCGACCCGAAGTGCTGGAAACAGGACAGCCATGCACTCTTTTAAACTCTGTTATCACCTGAGATTTTTCAGTATTTTTCTGATATTTTTTCCAGATATTAAACTTCAATACGGTTCCAACGCCACAAAGAATACACCAATCGGAGGTCAAATGAGCCCTAGAGAATTTCTGCAAGCTGATGCTGCAGTGCTGAAATCTGTTTTCGACACCTACTCGACTGAGGAGAGGACTCTAATCGACCGAGCAGGGTGAAAATTCTGTGAAATATGTCAAATGTTGTTGTTCGACCACTACTCGACCGAACAACCTTCTACTCGACCGAGCAGAGTGCTGAAATCTGTCAAATGCTGTTGCTCGACCACTACTCGACCGAGCAACCACCTACTCGGTCCGAGTAACCTCCTACTCGACTGAGCAGTGCATGCTCGGGCCGAGCAAACAGAGCGACATATTTTAGAGAAGCGCGAATCCCTAATGTACTCGACCGAGCAGCGTGACTACTCGACCGAGCAGGCCTCACTCGGCTCGAGCGAATAGAGCACGGTTTTGGACGATGCATATATATTTTCTGACGACTCGACCGAGCAGCTTCCTACTCAGACCGAGTCGTCGTGGGCCCAGATTTTAAGTTGCGCCTGGATTTTTGGGGACGATTGGGAGAGAGCTTCTGGGGTTGTTTTACGAGGGTTTTGCGTGGATTTTGGCATCCGTCAAAGGGGGACTTTTTGTATACTTCTTAAAGAAGAGTTTGTATATATTTTTTGGAGTTTTTTTGGAGACGATCTTTTGGAGTTAGGCTATGCCCTAGGCCCCTCCTTTGTATGAAGATAAGTATTTTTGTTTTCTTTAATTCTAATTGAGTTCCATTTATTGATTGATTGTTCAAATATCTCCTTGATGCATGCGATGAAGTTTGTCTATTATTCTTATATCTATTGCTATCATGCTTGAGTAGTCTTTTCTAGGGCTAAGGGATTAGCCCATGGATCTTAGGATTTAGATGCAAAGTTGGGATTTTTATGGTGCGTTGGATATAAATGGTGTTGTATTTTGGTTGATCTAGCAAAATCCCTAGGAGAACTCGTACTGAGATCGTGCCCACAGTCGGTGGAATCGATTAGCTTAAGGAGTATCCTATGGATTTAATTAGGGAGTTAGTGGATTCAACCAAGGCTCATAACCATGCCCGGCTCGTGCCTTGAGGGGATCCACCGACGAACTATATCACTACATTGATGGCTACCGCCATTGTGTCAATGAGAGACCATCCCCATAAACCCAAAGCAACGTAAGAGTCCTAACCTAGCGTCGACGTCTGCGTAAGGATCGCCTTACCCTTGCAATACTAACAAAATACACTAAAGGGGGGGTGAATAGTGTAATGGCAATAAGACTGTCCAATTAAAATTAAACTTGTAAATGCGGAATTATAAATGCAAGAGGAATTAACATGCACAATCAATCCAAATGCAAACACAAAGTTTTACCCTGGTTCCCCAAACTTGGGTACATCCAGCCACACCAATATTCACTATATTCCCACACAGAGAAGTGAATATAAATCTCACAAGGAGATACCCCACAAAGAGGATTTATGCCCTACACAAGGACCCAACCAATCCTACACGATGATCAAGACTCCCACACAGAGAATCACTAACTCCCACTCAGAGAATTAAGGGTTAGCCCTACACTAGGACACTAAACTCCCACAAATAGAGTTACTCCCACAAAGAGAGTTATTCCCACAAAGAGAAAATCCTAGTCCCACAAAGAGACAACCTCCCACAAAGAGAGAAAGATCTAATTTCCACAAAGAGAATTAGCGACACAAATTCACCAAGTAAAGTAAATACTCTTACCTATGCCTTGAGATGCTTACTCATGAATGGATGCAAGGCATGGAAGAGGATCTCCAAGTGTTGAGATATGCTTGAAAGCACTTGGATGAATTCCCTTGAGCTAGACTTCAATGCATGAAGAGAATGAGAGCTCTAGAGAGGGAATTGAGGGAGTTTGTTAGTTGCTTATGGATCTCTTGAGATATTCAATAGCATCAAGAAGTATAAGAGATGGTATCACACTCACATATATATATATATATATATATATATATATATATATATATATAAGCAATAAGACATTATCATTGCTTAGGCGATGCGTGATTGGCGGAGGGGATTTGTCGGCGATCCTGGCGCCGGTCCTTCAAAGCCACCTGATCTCTCCGGCGATGGGGCTCCGGGTGTGGCGAAGACTAAAGTAATGGGCGCAGGCGTGGTCTCTGGTGATAACCCGGGTGATGGTGGTGGATGGCACCAAGTCCGGAGACGAGCACACCGCCCCTCTGCGACGGCTTCTTCTTCTAGGGTTCATCTACCGGGCTTTCCTCGTGATAAAAGGCAGATCACAAGCCAGACTTCAGGTACTGTTAGACCTCCGACTACCAACTTTAACACTGGTGCAGGCAGGGTGTTTGAGAAAATGCCCCTTAGAGTGGCTGTCCCAATTCAGATTGATCCGTATGCGGCAAAATTGTCATGGTCGGAAGTTTGTTCACAACGACGCACTTACGGTGATTCCATCGGAATGTCATTCATCCAACCCAAGACTCTTGATGATGGCTCTTTGGTGGCAAGAGTAACTACAGAGCATTTGGAGAAGGGGGCAAAATTTTGGGAGTTCACACTTGTTGGGTACGTCCTAGGAGAAGTCCCCCTCTATGGACAGATTCATGCCTGGCAGGAGAGGCTTTGGAAGACTAAGCAGCGAGTCCAAATCTACAGTAAGGAGAACGGTTTCTTCTACTTCAGATTCGAGTCTAAGGAGGATTGTGAAAGAATCTTACAGGGGGGTCCTTGGCTGTTTGATGGACGTCTCGTTGTTCTTAAACGTTGGACCCCAAATATTCGCCATGATCGTGACATTCTTACTTCCATTCCGATTTGGGTTCAGCTTCACGGCATACCAGTTCATATGCTCAACTTGGAGGTTCTAAACATTCTAGGTTCTGTTATTGGGGTTCCTATTTGCTTGGATAGGGCTACTTCAAAATTGGAAAGAATTAGTTACGCAAGATGTCTTGTAGAGGTGGAGTCGAAGAAGCCTTTGCCTAAATTGGTAAAAATTGAGCTTGATGATGGTTCTCTCCTAACAATTGATGTTAAGTATGAGGTGGAGCCCCCACGGTGTAGTAAATGTGTGTGCTTTGGGCACACAGATGACCAATGTCCAACTAAGGTAACAGCAACTCATCACGACCCTGATCCTGTTCCGGATTCTTTCTCTGAGGGTTCCATTGCTCATGAGGGTGCTTCAGGAGAACTTAATAGCGGAAGAATGGCCAACATTCCTGTGCAGGCCTGTATACAAAAGCTGCGCAGGATAGTCACTAGTATGAGATGGTTATTCATGTTGAAGAAACAAATTGCTGATTCAGGGCCTGTGTCAGACAAAGTAATATACAATGAAAGAGAAAGGAGTGATGTAATATTGGGGGGTAATACACCAATAGCTGCTGTTAATGATGGGGAACATCATCCTACTTCAGTTGCAGAGATATCATCCCTTCTAGAGGCGAATCCGATTTGTGATCTTGATCGTATCCCAGATGTTAAGGTCATGGATAACCCGGAATGGGAAGAGGACCAAATTGAGCTTCTTCGAGGTGTATCAGGCATGAAGAAACAGAGTTCTACTACACAGGTCCCTACTGCTACCCGTAAAAGCGTTCGTCTGAAGGAGGGATGCCTAGGGAGGCAGCCACATAACAACCTGTCTCAATGAGTATATTATTTTGGAACACAAGGGGTCTGAGTAATGCTGTGCGGCGTAGGGATTTGCGAGACAGAATGCAAGTTACTAAGCCATCGATTGTCGTTTTACTGGAAACTAAACTTCAAGCAAATTCTTTTAAAATCAAACCAGTCTTGCCTAAGAACTGGACTATGATTCACAACTTTGATTTGCAAAAGGGGGGCCAAATTCTTCTTGGGTTTGATAATAATGTGTGGCGCCCATCAATTATCTCAGCTGCTGCTCAACATCTAACAGTCAGGTGTGTCAACGTAGGTGGATTTGAGTTTATTCTGACCAGTGTGTATGGTTCCAATAGCAGTTCTGAACGTCAAGAACTATGGGACTATTTGCGGGATTGTGTTGCTAGCTTCACTAATGAGCCCTGGTTGATAGGAGGTGACTTTAATTGTGTTTTACATGCAAAAGATAAGCTAGGGGGTCGTCGGCTTGATGCTACCTTGACCAATGAATTCAGTGATTGCATCCGGGATTGTGACCTACAGGAACTTAAAAGCACTGGCTCTCGCTTTAGCTGGTGCAACAAGCGTGTGGGGAAGGATCGAATTTCGGCCCTGTTGGATAGAACTTTGAGCAACGTTGCATGGATTGACAAGCTTCCGCATGCCTACTGCGAGTATTTACATCCTCACACCAGTGACCATTCACCAATGATTGTCCATCTCCATTCTCAGGTACACTCTGAACCAAAGCCCTTCAAATATTTTAATCATTGGGTCAATTTGCCGGGATACAATGATATTGTAGATGTGGTTTGGAACGAACCGGTGTGGGGTTCTCGCATGTTTATCCTCGCACAAAAATTGCGTAGATTGAAAGGAGAGTTGCGTCATTGGTCCAGGCATTTTCATGATAATACACAGATTTCATTGTGCCGTGCAATGTTAAGGGAGGTCACGGCCAAAAGTGCTATTCACTCTGATGGGAATCTCCAGTTACAAGAGCGCATTCTATCTAATAATCTTGCAGATCTTATGGCTACAGAAGAAGAGATGTTCCGTCAGAAAAGCAGGCAGGATTGGTTGGAACTGGGGGATAATAATACAAAATTTTTTTACAATGCCATGAAGTCTAGTCATTGTTATAACAACTTATCGCATCTCTTGGATGTTAATGGAAGCCAATGCAAGTCTTATGAGGATCTGAAAGCTGAAGCTACTAGTTACTATGAGGGTTTGTACAATCAATCTCATTATTGGCAGGTATTCCCCAAGCTCACCCCGAAAAGGAAAATAACTCCTGACACTGCTGTTTGGCTTGAAAGAAGGGTTTCTGTGGATGAAATAAAAGATGTTGTTTTCCAAATTAGGCCTAATAAGGCTCCGGGGCCTGATGGGTTCAATGGCTCTTTCTTTCAGCACCATTGGGGTCTTATTGGGAATGACGTTGTGGCTGCTATTCAGTCCTTTTTCAGAACAGGTTCTTTATTACGTCAGGTCAATCATACATTTTTAACCTTGGTCCCTAAAGGCTCGAATGCTTCATGTATTGAGGACTACAGGCCCATTGCTTGCAGTAATGTTTCTTACAAAATTATTACCAAGATTATCTGTAACAGATTGAGGATGATTATTCATGATTTGGTGTCTCCAAATCAGGCTGCTTTCCTACAGGTAGACTCATATCTGATTGTACACTTTTGGCTCATGAGCAGATTAGGGACTTCAGTAACCCAATGGGTGCCAGAGCCTGCATCAAACTTGATCTTAGAAAGGCTTTTGACACCGTGAATCGTGAATTTATCTACTATATGTTGCATCGGATGGGATTTGGTAAAATCTTCATAAGTTGGATTCAGGAATGTATATCTACGCCTTCTTTCTCTATGATGGTGAATGGCTCCCCTGTGGGATTTTTCAAAGGAAACAGGGGTCTGAGACAAGGTGACCCCCTTTCCCCTTTCCTGTTTGTAATTGTCATGGAAGCCTTTTCATTGTTGTTGGCGAAGTCCTTTACTCTAGGTACTATCCAACCTATAAGGCGAGTGGGACCTATTTCTCATCTACTATTCGCTGATGATTTACTGGTGTTTTGTCGGGCCAATAATAGATCATTTTCTGGACTCAAAAGCTTATTGGAAGAATTCAAAAACTTCACAGGGCTGGAAACTAACTGGGGCAAAAGTGTTGTCATCTTCAGTAAAGGGGTTAAAAACCCGCAGGCACTTGCTGATTATTTGGGAGTTAAGAGGGCTACTGCATTCACCACTTACTTGGGACTCCCACTTTCTTCTAAGTACCCAAAAACCTATATGTATAGCAGGCTGATTGATAAATGCAAAAAAAGGCTGAGTGGTTGGAATACGGCGGTCTTATCTATTGCAGGTAGAATTGAGTTGGTTAGAACTATCATCTACGGAATGATTGCCTTCTGGTTGCAAGTCTACAGAATCCCCACTACAGTCTTACGTACACTTACCACCATATGTAGAAGTTTCATTTGGGGTACTTCAAAGGTATGGGCCTGGCGGGATACCTGCAAACCTAAGACTGAAGGTGGGGTAGGGCTAAGACTCCTGTCAGATCTTAATTTGGCTTCGGGAGTAAAACTTACTTGGAGATTACTGAAGGGTGAAGGGCTCTGGGCGGCCTATACGAGGACCAAGTACAAGGATGTGGATTCATTTTATGAAACAAAGGGGTCTGTTTTACAATCTGGTACCTGGAAATTCCTTTTAAAATGCAGAAATTTTTCGGAGAAGCTTATTGTGCGGAAAGTTAGAGGTGGAGCTGACACACTTTTTTGGCATGACAATTGGTTGCCTTGTGGTCCTCTTAAGAATCTTCATGTTGTTCCTAGTGGAGTTAGTAGGAAGCGGGTCTGTGATTACTGGGATGGTAGTGGCTGGATTGAGGATCCTTCTATTTCACACATATTGCCTATGATTAGGAATATTAAATTAAGTGATGGGTTTGACTCTTGGGAGTGGAAGCCAAGCTCTCATTTCAAATATCAGGAGGCTTGGGATAATATTCGAGATAAGGGTTCTGTGTTTCCATATTACAAGCTCATATGGTATCCAAATTCTGTTCCCAAAATGACTCTCACTCTACTAAGGGCCTTCCAGAATAAACTTCTCACCCAGGATATTATGGCCAAATGGGGGTTGAACACACCCACCGTTTGCTGCCTTTGTGAGGAAGGTAAGCTTGAGACAATTGATCATATCTTCTTCAATTGCAACTATTCTTCCTATATTTTCAAAAGAGCTATGCTTAAGTTGTGTCTCACCGGCCCCAAGGACTTATCTCTCCATGCAATTGGCCGTTACTATGGACTTATCTTCAGGAAGAAGGGGGTGCTGAGTTTGCTAGCCAAAGTTGTTCTCTCGGCCATGGTATGGCATTTGTGGGGTGAGAGAAATAGGCGGATATTTGATAGCATCAAAAAACCAAAAACTCTCCTCTTTGAAATGATTTCAGCGGATGTGCGGATTGTGCTGAGGAAGCACTCGGATGACCAGTTTGAGCCGAAGGAGGCCCATGCTTTTAGCAACTGGGGGATACTGGACAATGGTTAGGCTTTATTTTGCGGCTACTGCTTGCGTGGGATACATGCTGCTGCTGGTCGTGGGATGCCTGCTACTGCTTGCCGTGGAGTTTGCTACTAGCTGTGGCATTTATTTTTGTCTTTGGGCAACTATTGTGTATCTAATTTGATTTGTAATTCTTTTGCTTTGTGGGTTTGTAATTCTTTTGATCAACGCTAGTAAGGACATAGCTGATAGTAGAGAGTGACGACGCTTGTGTCCGCTCCTCTCTCTATTGTGCGAACGTCTCTACTTGTTGTTGATTTGTACAGTTGAGTACTTTTAATATATTTACCTTACCTTTCAATATATATATATATATATATATATATATATATATATATATATATATATATATAAGCCCTATATCAAACCCCAAAACCCAAGAAAACAGCCAAAGAATCGATTATGCAACGGCTAGAAATTGGGCGAAAACGACAGGAACAGTCGACTGATGATCAAAAGACAAACGACTAATCAACGACTAGAAAATATCCAACGGCTATAATCTGAGCCATGACTGTCGACTGATGAAGACAGTACAGTCGACTGAGAACAGAACAGGCGCCTGTAAATCCTTAAGCAGGCGACTGCTGCAGGAGATGGAATAAAACAGAGAGCTGTACTCTTTCTCTAGTTAAGCACACAGGCGACTTATGTCAATAATACAGTCGACTGGCTATTAGTCAGGCGACTGTAAAACCTTAATCAGTCGTCTGTTGTATAAGATGGAGAAACGACAGAGAGATGCAGAGATTGCACTTACGCTACACAGGCAACTGATGATCAATTTACAGGAGACTGTAAATATACATGCGACTATAAACTGACCAGTAGTCGACTGAGCATAAAGCTCAAGTTTGAGTCAATTGAAATGTTGACTTGGGCTGTGCAATCAGGCGACTGTAGAAGGATCTACATGCGACTGGAAATCACCCAGTCGACTGTTATTCCTTCTGCAGGCGACTGATGGAAAGCCAGAGACTCCAAATGAGTCTTTGGACAAAGTGAACCTATTGGGTTGGATTCTATGATAATCTTAAGGCTTACTAAGATGGTTAAATGCATATGCATGAATGAGTAAACCATCTAACAAGGCATTACATTAATCCTAGACTCAAAAGAGAGAGAAAGCAATAAAGTAAATTACATGGATTACAATGCTTTCCTTAGAGTTTAAGTCTTCAATCTTGAAGCCTTGATTACTCTCCATCATCTCCAAGCTTTGGCACTCCTTGAGTCCAAGCAATGGTCCTTCTTCACTTGATGTCCATCCTTGCACCAAGTGAGTAGTCTTCAAGAAAGATATTCTTGAAATAAAACTGAGAGACTAAAACATGAGAGTCATTAGCAACAACATAATGTTGTGATCATCATCAAAATAACATTGGTATGAAACACCAATACTTAATAATCTCCCACTTTTTGATGATGACACACATTATGTAAAATACAAAGTATTAAAGCATAATGCTAATGAGCTCCCCCTATATGCACCAATTATACAATGAGCTACACAATAGTAAATACTCATTCTACCAAATAAGATCATGGTGACATATAATAGGCAAGGAATACATAAACCAATTGTAATAGACAATATCATGCAAACATGAATGATTTATCTACACCCCATATATCTCTCCCCATAGATATATCTCTCCCCCATATGCATATGAATATATCTCCCCATATATATTTACATAATGCATATATCTCTCCCCCTTGACATCGTCAAAAAGGTGGACATCAAATATATCCCCCTTTGTCATCTTAACCAAGATGTGACAATATGCAAGAAAAGAAGAGATGTATGATACCAAATTAAAATTTTTAGTGGGTATCAATTCACTATCTCATGCTCCCCCTAGATCATAGAAATAGTCAACATTTGACTTCTAGGATCTAATACCAATTATACAATTAATGGAGCCATGGGCCTAAAGTGTATCAAAACAATAGATATGGAAAAATCAAGATTCAATGATACACAATGATATTGCCAAAACAAATATAGCATGAAACACCATGGCAATATCTAAGAGGTTTAGTTTGAGACCAAAAATAACCAATTGTAAATAATGATCTCAAACATCCCCCGAAATGAGAGTTAAAATATGTCTTAAAATATTTTAAACATATAACATATTAACTCCCCATTGACATACACATGGATCAAAAATGCATGCATGTCAATAAACCCTAAGGTCTCCATTTTCATGAAAAAATAAGTTTGAAAACATTTTTAAAATCATGAAACACACACAAACAATGGGTATGCTAAAAATAAACATTCAAGCACAATACCCATGCAATATGCATGTGTGAGGAATCTAAACATTAGGCAACCAAACCCAAGAGGAGTTTGAATTCCTAATGTAATCACATGAGGTGATCGCATCCCTAACTAGAGAGTTGATGTAGCTATCCCTCTCTTGCACACTAACCTTAGTGGGAATCCATAAACTTAAGGATTTCCTAGGCAAGGGTTTTGCATTTGCAAGAGGGGTGGATGTGGCATGCTTAGGTGTAGAAACGAATTTCTTCGCATGCAAAGAATGAGGATTTTGCTTCTTAGCAAAACATGAAGATTTTTCATTCTTCCTCATTACCTCGTGATCTACATGCTTCTTGTTGATGTTATTGTTGTACAAGAAAGCATGGTGATTCTTCTTAGGTGCTTTAGCAATATTTCTTGTATTTGCACCATAAGAGGAATTAGAGGTGGGTTTGGGTACCACATTTTGGATATAACCCAAACCTCCTCTATGATTTGCCGGATGTTGTTTTTCCAACAAATCGTGGAGTGAATCCCTAGAATACACAAAGCTTATGAGCTTACAGGATTCCTCTTCACATTTCAACGTAAGTTGTTGAATATGAGACTCTAAGCTAAGGGTTTGAGCAACAAGTTTTTCATTTGTAAGGCTCAATTCCTTAACTTGAGAGAGAAGTGTGTCTCTCTCACTAGTGTCACAAACGTGCAAAGCATCATGAATACTTACACTAGACAATTCTAAATCATGCACCCTACTCATTATCAAGTTTAGCTTTCATCTTATCATATGAGTCGATGCCCTTACTTGCCAAATTGGAGGCCACATTTAGGCGATATTCAAGCTCCTCATAGGATGGCTTTTCCTCCTCAGCTTCCTCATCACTTTCCTCCTCGCTTGAGCTTGACGAAGACTCTTCCCCATTAGCCATGAAGCAACATTCTTCTTTGGAGTTGAGCCATGCCTCTATCTCTTCATCACTTGAGTTAGATGAAGTTGATGAAGAATCAACAAAAGCAACGAAACACATGTGATCGTGCTCCTTGTCATCCTCTTCTTCATCATTTGAAGTGTCAACATCGGAATCATCAAAAATACCGATAAGTCCCTTCTTTTGGTTCTTGATTTCGGACTTGCCTTTCCAAAATTTCTTCCATTTATCCTTATAGGTATATTTGGTGGGTTTGGAAGGGCATTCGGTAGCAACATGACCTTTTCCACTGCAATTGAAACAAATCAACTTGTTAGAATGAGAGGCAAACTTTGACGAAGATATACCTTGTTTGTCCTTTAGGAATGCCTTAAAATTCTTGAATTGTTTGGCAAGCTCGATGTAGTCATCATCGCTTATATCTTCTTCAACTTCACTCGGAGCTTCTTGTTGGAAATTCTTTTTCCACTTGAATGACTCCTCAACATGAAGTGCAACCCCCTTTTCCTTCTCGGACTTGGTTGGTTGAATCTCCTCCTTATGCTGAAGTAGCACTTCATGAGAAATCTCCAAAGTATGCCAAATTCCGTTGGCCGATTTGCACATGGAGATTCGGTCGAACTCATCCGGAGTGAGGGCGCAATGGAGAACACACATAGCCCTAGCATTGCTCTGATCAAGTCCTTCTCCTCTTTAGTTCTTGAGGCCGCGGGTGAAGTAGGATCCGTAAAAGGCGACTCCGTGATGTCCCAAAGGTCGTGACCCTTCATGTAGACCATCATCCTGATCTTCCAACTTAGGTAGTTGGTTCCGTTGAAGAGCGGGGGTCGAACGGTTGAGTGACCTTCTTCATGAGACGAGGATGAGGCGTTGAATGCAATTGTTGCAGTATGCTTTAACCTCGCTCAGATACCAATTGTAAGGATCGCCTTACCCTTACAATACTAACAACACACACTAGAAGGGGGGTGAATAGTGTAATGGCAATAAAATTGTCCAATTAAAATTAAACTTGCAAATGCGGAATTATAAATGTAAGAGGAATTAACAGGCACAATCAATCCAAACGTAAATACAAAGTTTTATCCTGATTTCCCAAACTTGGGTACATCCAGCCACACCAATATTCACTATATTCCCACACAGAGAAGTGAATACAAATCTCACAAGGAGATACCCCACAAGAGGATTTATGCCCTACACAAGGACCCAACCAATTCTACACGAGGATCAAGACTCCCACACAGAGAATCACTAACTCCCACTCAGAGAATTAGGGTTAGCCCTACACTAGGGCACTAAACTCCCACAAAGAGAGTCACTCCCACAAAGAGAGTTATTCCTACAAAGAGAAAATCCTAGTCCCACAAAGAGACAACCTCCCACAAAGATAGAAAGATTTAATTCCCACAAAGAGAATTAGAGACACAAATTCACCAAGTAAAGTAAATACTCTTACCTATGCCTTGAGATGCTTACTCATGAAAGGATGCAAGGCATGGAAGATGATCTCCAAGTGTTGAGATATGCTTGAAAGCACTTGGATGAATTCCCTTGAGCTGGACTTCAATGCATGTAGAGAATGAGAGCTCTAGAGAGGGAATTGAGGGAGTTTGTGAGTTGCTTATCGATCTCTTGAGATATTCAATAGTATTAAGAAGTATAAGAGATGGTAGCACACTCATATATATAGGAGCCCTATATCAAACCCCAAAACCCAAGAAAACAGCCAAAGAATCGATTCTGCAACAGCTAGAAACTGGGCGAAAACGACAAGAACAGTCGACTGATGATCAAAAGACAGTCGACTGATCAACGGCTAGAAAATATCCAACGGCTATAATCTGAGCCAGGACAGTCGATTGATGAAGACAGTACAGTCGACTGAGAACAGGACAGGTGCCTGTAAATCCTTCAGCAGGCGACTGCTGCATGGGATGGAATAAAACAGAGAGCTGCACTCTTTCTCCAGTTAAGCACACAGGCGACTGATGTCAATAATACAGTCGACTGACTATTAGTCAGGCGACTGTAAAACCTTAATCAGTCGTCTGCTGTATAAGATGGAGAAACGACAGAGAGATGCAGAGAATGCACTTATGCTACACAGGCGACTGATGACCAATCTGCAGGCGGCTGTAAATATACAGGCAACTGTAAACTGACCAGTAGCCGACTGTGCATAAAGCTCAAGTTTGAGTCAATTGAAATGTTGACTTAAGCTGTGCATATCAGGCGACTGTAGAAGGATCTACAGGCGACTGGAAATCACCCAGTCGACTGTTATTCCTTCAGCAGGCGACTGATGGAAAGCCAGAGACTCCAAATGAGTCTTTAGACAAAGTGAACCTATTGGGTTGGATTCTATGATAATCCTAAGGCTCACTAAGATGGTTAAATGCATATGCATGAATGAGTAAACCATCTAACAAGGCATTACATTAATCCTAGACTCAAAAGAAAGAGAAAGCAATAAAGTAAATTACATGGATTACAATGCTTTCCTTAGAGTCTAAGTATTCAATCTTGAAGCCTTGATTGCTCTCCATCATCTCCAAGCTTTGGCACTCCTTGAGTCCAAGCAATGGTCCTTCTTCACTTGATGTCCATCCTTGCACCAAGTGATTAGTCTCCAAGAAAGATATTCTTGAAATAAAACTGAGAGACTAAAACATGAGAGTCATTAGCAACAACATAATGTTGTGATCATCATCAAAATAAGATTGGTATGAAACACCAATACTCAACAGTCCGACGGTCCTAGCGACGAGTCCTAAAGCCCTAATCTTT
>JAULAV010006728.1:0-25000 GCA_030789695.1 Scilla litardierei | reverse complement strand
TAGAGAGCTTTTTCCTGAATTTTAGCAGCTTTTTAGATTAAACTTTTTAGCTTTTGATTCTTGTGATTGGAGAGGAGAGAAAAGTTTATTTTTGTTGGATTCTTGGAGAACTCTATTGGTTTGTCTCCCTCTTCATTAAAAATCTCATTTTTATTGCTTATTTGAATATTGTGATGAATTCTATTGCTATTTCAATTGATTATTTTTGTATTTATGAAATGATTTGTGAGTAGTCCTAACGTCTTGGGGCGTGGGGATGAACCCTACGAGACCAATTTCCGATTTGTGACGATTTGGTAGAGCTATTGCTAGAATTGCTATTAGGGTTAGTTTGGGATCGATTTACTACGGATAGCTAGGTGTTCATATCGATTGGGATTTGCAAGAGATTGGATCCCAATTCGATAGTAAACCCTAGAAATCCGAATTGGGTTGAAATTGAGTTTCCGTAGTATCGGTTTGCAAGAGATTGGACCGAAACTAGGGTTCTCGGTTTCAATTCCGTACCGATACCCGTTTGCAAGAGATTGGACGGGTAGGAACTATCCCAACCTAGGTCGTGGCCCGAGTTTGCACGAGAGTGGGCTCGGGACGCGATTGAACGATGATGTTGATCCTAATGCTAGCTTGCCTAGGCTAGGGTTTGCAAGAGATTGGACCCAAACCTAGGCTAGCTATAGACCGGCGATAGTGCGAGAGCGTGAGCTAGGTTTTACATTCAGTTACAACTAGTTCATCCGAAATTCTACCCAAGCAATTGTGATACCAATGAATCACATTGACGAGATACGGTGAGTAGCGGGGATTCTCTATTCCCTAGGCGTCTTTATTTGATTTTATATCTCCATACTTTGTCTGACGATTGTGACAGGATCACCGCAAGGCAAATTCCCTCTTTTCTGTTCCTATAGCCAGGTTGTTCGGAGAAGGCACTGTCATACATCCTCCATGTGTTCGATACCCGCTCGCCGCTACACCGTGCACTTGCGGTAAAACTACACGGTCGCTCTTTAGGGTGTACGCCCGGGGCGCGATCAATAACAGAGTTACGAAAGAAAGTAAACGCAGCAGGAAGGTAAAGCGTAGCAAGCAGTAGTCGTAGCTTGTGTTACCGACTACGTGACTAACCTAAACGGGTCGTGACAAGACGTGACAAGACAAGCAAGACAGGATAGGACAAGACAAGACGAGACACGTGTGACTCAAAGGGTTCACGCCTAACGGTTCGAGGGGGACCAGACCCTCTCCCCGTGCGCACGCTCAACCCTACCCCAAACCCAAGTGCTCAAGACAAGACAATATAGGGCCACTCACTCTGCTAGGTGAGTGCCTCTATCCCCACGATCGGTAGCGTATCTCTCACTCTGCTAGGTGAGCGACGAACGCCTCATAGGTGAAACCATACAACAATATAGGACCACTCACTCTGCTAGGTGAGAGTCTCTAACCTCTCGATCTGCTGTGACACTCACTCTGCTAGGTGGGTGCCGAGCTTTCTGTAGGTGTTCTGTAACAAAGATCACCCACTCTGCTAGGTGAGCGTCTCATTGCCCACAGCTGTGCAAAACAAGACACGACGTGACACGACAGGGATAGTTCTTCTAGGGGGTCCACACGCATGCACACACAGGATAACCGTACGATGTCAAAAATTGTTGTTGTTACGCTTAGACTTCGTTGTCAAGTCTAAGTCGTCAGGGCATCTCGGACGCTATCATTTCACGTCCGGATCTATTTATTCGCAATCTAATAGTTCTAACAGTCTAAGACCAAGGCACGGCCAAAAGCACAAGTGAGTACACTTGCCTGCGATGGCGAGTGTGTCGTTCGTCTAGAGCGACTAGTCCAGTCGTCGCGTCCGCGGTAGTCCATCTGAAACAGTGTCAGGGCGACGGTGTCAGGTCGCGATTTTCATCAAGTCCTATTAGGGGTTGTTTCTAGATTATCGGAACTATCCAAATTGTCACATGTCACGTTTTGATGTTTCATCAGCCTAGATCGACTTCTACCCTATGTGCACAGAAATAATTGGCCGATTGTCGATCCTTCCTACGGTGAGCAACGTTTTACAGATACTGAAAGTAAATTTAGTTTGAGTCGTCCAGTTTTAGTTTAGGGTTTGATTGTACTACGGTGTGGGTTGCTACGAGTTCGTGGTACCAACCTGAATGATGTTCGCGCGTAAATCTGGCGTCGGATCTGGAAACAGGTACGGATCACGTCGTGGCCCCAGTTACTTGACTGTGGTGGCGCGGATCAATCTGTGTCATAGGTAATAGCATCAAAATAAAGGATTTAATCAAATATCAAAACCAATACATGCTTACTGTTTACAATCAATACCTATACAACATGTTAGTTATACTTATAGACTAATTCTTATATAACTGTAGCTTACATATGAATAAATTTACATTATAGCCAACAACCTACATGCATTGCTAACTAACATTATTCCTAACCTGTTAACTAGTATATAAGTAAATAGGCCACTAGTTACTTGCATATTCTTACAAGATTTATATAAGGACTAACTTGTACGTAAACACTAAATATAAATCGGCAGAATATGGGTAACAATATTTAATGTAATACACGGTCAAATATCATACTCACAACATAACCCATCGACTCACAAAACCATTCTCCTTGCTGTCATTGGGCTTGGGGAACTGCGGGAAGTCGATGTTAGGAAGAGTTGCCATTCTCAACACCAAAGGGAAACTACTAAACGTACCAAAATAACCTACTGACATTCATGTATGGGCTAAAATATATACAACTAGCATCTAACCCTCTGTAAGTTCAGCAAGTATAGTGTCTACAGGGGGGGTCGGTTTCCTCATAGCAAACTTATTCATGCATGGCGGATCCAACGAGAGGGAGCAAAGTTCTTACGTGTTTGTATGCGACTCTCGCGTGATCGCAGGTGGAGGCTACGGCACGAGAGAGGTCGGTGGTGACTCGGGAGCTCCGGCGGCGCCTAGACAGCCCGAGTGACGGTCGAAATGCAGCGGGAGCCGTCGGCTGCTGCTGTGCGGCTGTTGTGGCGAGGTACGGCCGGCGGCAGGTCTCAACGGCGGCCTGGGGAAGCTCCGGCGGCAACAGGGGGCTCCGGCGTCGAAGGAATGGGTGGCGGCGGACGGGAAATGCACAGCAGCTCTCGGGCTGCCGCTGTGCTCGCGGGAACGACCGTCGGTGATGGTCGGTCGTCGGTGACGGGTTGTGGTCGGGGTGCCGAGGTGATGGGTCGGTCGACCAAGGATCCGCCGGCGTGGGAGGGGTTGAGAGCGAGGAAAACTTGCGAGGGGGAGAGATAGTTGCGAGAGCTCCTGTTTGGTGGCGGCTGCCAAAAATTTGACCTAGGTTTTGCTTCTCACGTGAATGTATAGGGTTAGTTATAAAATGATTTTAATTGCTATATGGCTAAAGAATATTGGGTACTTGGGGAAGAGAGATTGAGATAGGATTAGTGTACATAGGGAAAGGAGAAGGTGCAGATAGAGGCTGAAAACATATCCCTTGATACGTATGAAGATACTTAGGGATTGCCAAGATCAGATTTAAAAAATTTGAAAATCAAGTGATCCGGGCGAAAATCAACGGTCGAGATTTATCCGGGTGGTATCTCTCGCCTCGGGCGTCAGAAAAAAATAATCCGAAAATACCAGGGCGATCACGGAGACGAGACACACAGATCTACGGAGCCCGATCGTGCGCTACGTCTACCAAGAATTTACGTAAAATCGAAAACTACGTTTTAAGGCAAAAGACTAAAAAGCCCCTATCATTCCAGGTCGTTTTGCGAGAAAACGAGCCGTGAAATGACGTTCCCAAAAATTACTATAAAATTCTACACTCCAGTACGGTCACAACGGCATATCACAACGCATATACCTGTATCCAGAAATAGCTAAATAAAATACGTGCACGATAAAGCACGTGCACGCAGAGAATCCATAAGAACGAAAAGCGACCGTTACATTCTACCCACCTTAGAAATGATTCCGTCCTCGGAATCACTTACAATAATATTAATAATATCTATAAGCACTATGCCTGTAACTCTCATATCCCACATCTAATCCTATAACTTCAAGCAACGGTTCTCAAATAATCCATTACATCCCGTCTTTTTTTTCACTAGTTAATGCCACGACTAAACTCACGTCATAACACTTAACGATAGACCCATCATTGCAGTTCAAATTTCCAACCCCAAGTCCTCATAAACGAATAATAATCATCTGCTCATACCATACTAATCAACTAAACATCATCGCTCAATGACATCTTTAAATTTCTCAATCTCTTCTCAATATTAATCAATCGTTAAAATGATGTTCTAGTCAATCACCAATCCAAGACAAAACTTTGTCCATCTTATAGCACTTTTCACAAGTCAACAATCGCCATGTCCTCAATACATTCTTTGTCATATCTTCCCATAAATTTATCCGCCAAATAATTTAACTATCAAAATCATATCTTATCCTACTCACTATAACTAATCCCCACCAATATCAAGTCCAGCTACCCAACCATCCATTCATCTCCACACGTCGTGTTATTCCCAATGCCGCCTCACGTCAACTTAAAAATCGAGTCTTGATGCTTTAAATGCCCTACTCATTCTCATGATCACCCTAACTCATACTATACCTTCCTATCTACTCCTATCTACCACTCGTCCAAGTTTCAGGTCTGATAAGTACTCATCTCTCTGTATATAATTTCACCCAACCAGGATTCTCTATTGAGTCCGTCACACGTCGATATTATAAATAAGTCTTGGACACCTCATTTTTTATACCCAAGGAATCTAATCTAATATCCTGTTGTTCCAAAATCAATTAATCATTGCTATAACAAATCTCATCTCACCCTGAGCCTACCCGCAAACAAAATCCTAAAACAATATTAGCTAGTCCCAATATTTTTTTTGGTAAGTCAGAAAAGAGCTAGTCCCAATATTATAACAACAATAAACATAACATTTCTAATGGATAAAGAAGAGAAGGGTAAGGAAAACTTAAGGCCAATGACTTATTTAAAACATTTGGAAAAAAACGGGTGGAGTTTTGGTAAGTGATGAGGGAAGATAGGTGGGTTGTGATCTCGTGGACTAGCTTCAAAACTCTAAAGATTTGATTTGAAAGGGAACAAAAAGTTTTGAAACATACATAAGCTGCCCAAAATAAGCTAAGCTACAATATGAAAGACCAAAACTATGGAGTTACCTACAATGACGCCATCCTCTGCTGTCATGACATAAGCTCCATGAGCAGTATCTCCTCTCAGGGCAGGTGCTCTACTCTGCAGTGGAGCTGGTGCTCCATCCTTAGCATGGTGATACCTCGGGCAATCTATAACGGCGTGTGTGGCAGCTCCACATGCCAGACACAAACCCAACTTCTTCCTACAAGTGTGCTGCTGATGCCCTGGCTTACCGCAGAAAAAGCATGGGCCCTTCATCTGATGATGAGCAGGTCCTCCAGGCCTCTTGAATGGCACTGTCTGAACTGGCCTCATCGCCAGCCTAGCAGGTGGCCGGTTCTGCTCCATGGGACTCTTCCCTCTATCAGCTGGAGAGTCAGGTAGACACGATTTAATCTCATGATTCTTCGTGACATTTAGCACTGCTCTCATGGTCATGAAGTCTGCCGAAGACATGGAAGCCTGAATCTTTGGACGCAATCCCTGACGGAAACGATCAGCTCGCTTCTCCTCCTTCTTCACCATATGTGGGGAAAAACGACTCAGCATCTCAAACTCTGCCTCATACTCGTCGACGGTCATATCCCCCTGCTTCAGGTCTATAAATCTGCTAAACAGCTCTCTCCCAGCAGCCTTGGGGAAGTACTTATCCTTGAACATTGATGTGAAGGTCTTTCACTCTACTGGCTTTTGCAGGCGCCTCTCCTCAATGCGCCACCAGTTCTTAGCATTCTCCATCAGCTGCATCTTCGCTATCTCGACTCGAGTATCATCAGGGATCTTCGCAGCTACCAATTTCTCCTCTGTGCTCTGGATCCACTCATCAACACTTAGGAGTCCCTCCTTCCCAGAAAATGTCCTCGGCTGAAGCTCATTGAACTGCTTCACTCCAGGAGCAGCTCGTGGTGCAGGCGGAGGCGGCGGCGGCGCAGTTGGAGGAGCCTGGGCAGCACGGTGGTACTGCTGAACCAACTGATGCTGCACATCCAGCATCTCCCTCATAACGCCCAGTAATTGGCATAAATCGTTACCTCGGTCATCCATGGTCCCGTCAACTGATGGTCCATCTCGAGCTTCACGTCCTCCTACCATCCTAATGACAGGAAAAACACAACTTAGACTCGCACATATTACTGGAGAAAGATAAAAAAATTAATGCTAATACTTCTATCGTTTCGTACTTTTTGCAGAAAAGGACCTGCATTGGCCACCACTAAAACCTGTCACGCCCCGCTTCCCAAAACGACGGAAGCGAAACGTGACAAGGCCCGCTTAGGCCGGAGCTGTGAAGATCGGACCCAATAAGCGTCTGTGTGGTACTCCAAGACGAAGGAACAGGTCCCTGCAGGTTAGTACGGAACAACAAAAGTACTAAAAGAGATGCATTCATTTTATTCAACAGATATCTAGAAAATTACGAAGAGTCTAAACAAAGCCAACACGGCTACAAAACAGCTGAAGTAAACTAATTGTGCAAGCACCCAACCTAGACAGAAAGTAAACGGTGCTACGCACCCAACTAATCTGCAGTAAAACCTCTGAATCCGCAACGTGAAGATCTCTAGCTCTGGTCCTCCTCGGGCACGTACTCTGGGTCTGCGTCCTCTGGCACTACGTACTCTGGCAGGTCCGCCTCGTCAATGTACTCTGTCTCGACACCAGACGTACATCACCCAAAAGAAAGGAACTGTACGTCAGGTAAAGTCTACAAAAAGGGTCAGACTCTACTGCAAGTGTACCGAACTATTAAACAACAGTTTACTGGTTGATTAGTATGCTGGGGTTATAACAGAGTGACGAAAGAAAGTAAACGCGGCAGGAAGGTAAAGCATAGCAAGCAGTAGTCGTAGCATGTACTACCGACTACGGGACTAACCTAAACGGGTCGAGACAAGACGTGACAAGACAAGCAAGACATGACAGGACAAGACAAGACGAGACACGTGTGACTCGAAGGGTTCACACCTTACGGTTCGAGGGGGATCAGACCCTCTCCCCGTGCGCATGCTCAACCCTACCCCAAACCCAAGTGCTCAATACAAGACAATATAGGGCCACTCACTCTGCTAGGTGAGTGCCTCTATCCCCACAATCGGTAGCGTATCTCTCACTCTGCTAGGTGAGCGACGAACGCCTCGTAGGTGAAACCATACTACTGTATAGGACCACTCACTCTGCTAGGTGAGAGTCTCTAACCTCTAAATCTGCTGGGACACTCACTCTGCTAGGTGGGTGCCGAGCTTTCCGTAGGTGTTCCGTAACAAAGATCACCCACTCTGCTAGGTGAGCGTCTCATTGCCCACATGCTGTGCAAAACAAGACACGACGTGACACGACAGGGATAGTTCTTCTAGGGGTCCACACGCACTCACACACATGATAACCCTACGATGTCAAAAATTGTTGTTGTTACGCTTAGACTTCGTCATCAAGTCTAAGTCGTCAGGGCGTCCCGGACGCTATCATTTCACGTTCGGATCTATTTGTTCACAATCTAATAGTTCTAACAGTCTAAGACCAATGCACGGCCAAAAGCGCAAGTGAGTACACTTGCCTGCGATGGCGAGTGTGTCGTCCATCCAGAGCGACTAGTCCAGTCGTCGCGTCCGCGGTAGTCTGTCTGAAACAGTGTCAGGGCGATGGTGTCAGGTCGCGATTTTCATCAAGTCCTATTAGGGTTTGTTTCTAGATTATCGGAACTATCCAAATTGTCAAATGTCACGTTTTGATGTTTCATCAGCCTAGATCGACTTCTACCCTATGTGCACAGAAATAATTGTCCGATTGTCGATCCTTCCTACGATGAGCAACGTTTTACAGATACTGAAAGTAAATTTAGTTTGAGTCGTCCAGTTTTAGTTTAGGGTTTGATTGTACTACGGTGTGGGTTGCTACGAGTTCGGGGTACCAACCTGAATGATGTTCACGCGTAAATCTGGCGTCGGATCTGGAAACAGGTACGGATCACGTTGCGGCCCCAGTTACTTGACTGTGGTGGCACGGATCAATCTGTGTCATAGGTAATAGCATCAAAATAAAGGATTTAATCAAATATCAAAACCAATACATGCTTACTGTTTACAATCAATACCTATACAACATGTTAGTTATACTTATAGACTAATTCTTATATAACTGTAGCTTACATATAAATAAATTTACATTATAGCCAACAACCTACTTGCATTGCTAACTAACATTATTACTAACCTGTTAACTAGTATATAAAGTAAATAGGCCACTAGTTACTTGCATATTCTTACAAGATTTATATAAGGACTAACTTGTACGTAAACACTAACTATAAATTGGCAGAATATGGGTAACAATATTTAATGTAATACACGGTCAAATATCATACTCACAACATAACCCATCGACTCACAATATCATTCTCCTTGCTGTCGTTGGGCTTGGGGAACCGCGGGAAGTCGATGTCAGGAAGAGTTTCCATTCTCAACACCAAAGGGAAACTACTAAACGTACCAAAATAACCTACTGACATTCATGTATGTGCTAAAATATATACAACTAGCATCTAACCCTCTGTATGTTCAGCAAGTATAGTGTCTACAGGGGGGGTCGGTTTCCTCATAGCAAACTTATTCATGCATGGCTGATCCAACGAGAGGGAGCAAAGTTCTTACGTATTTGTATGCGACTCTCGCGTGATCGCAGGTGGAGGCTATGACACGAGAGAGGTCGACGACGACTTGGGAGCTTCGGCGGCGCCTAGACAGCCCGAGCAGCGGTTGAAATGCAGCGGGAGCCGTCGGCTGCTGCTGTGCGGCTGTTGTGGCGAGGTACGGCCGGCGGCAGGTCTCAACGGCGGCCTGGGGAAGCTCCGGTGACAACAGGGGGCTCCGGCGTCGAAGGAATGGGCGGTGGCAGATGGGAAATGCACAGCAGCTCTCGGGCTGCCGCTGTGCTCGCGGGAACGACCGCCGGCGATGGTCGGTCGTCAGTGACGGGTTGTGGTCGGGGCGCCGAGGTGATTGGTCGGTCGACCAAGGATCCGCCGGTGTGGGAGGGGGTTGAGAGCGAGGAAAACTTGCGAGGGGGAGAGATAGTTGCGAGAGCTCCTGTTTGGTGGCGGTTACCAAAAATTTGACCTAGGTTTTGCTTCTCACGTGAATGTATAGGGTTAGTTATAAAATGATTTTAATTGCTATATGGCTAAAGAATATTGGGTACTTGGGGAAGAGAGATTGAGATAGGATGGGTGTACATAGGGAAAGGAGAAGGTGCAGACAGAGGCTAAAAACATATCCCTTGATACGTATGAAGATACTTAGGGATTGCCAAGATCAGATTTAAAAAAATTTGAAAATCAAGTGATCCGGGCGAAAATCAATGGTTGAGATTTATCCGGGTGGTATCTCTCACCTCGGGCGTCAGAAAAATAATCCGAAAATACCGGGGTGATCACGGAGACGAGACACACAGATCTACAGAGCCCGATCGTGCGCTACGTCTTCCAAGAATTTACGTAAAATCGGAAACTGCGTTTTAAGGCAAAAGACTAAAACGCCCCTATCATTCCAGGTCGTTTTGCGAGAAAATGAGCCGTGAAATGACATTCCCAAAAATTACTATAAAATTCTACACTCCCATACGGTCACAACGGCATATCACAACGCATATACCTGTATCCAGAAATAGCTAAATAAAATATGTGCACGATAAAGCACGTTCACGCAGAGAATCCATAAGGTCGAAAAGCGACCGTTACAGCTTCTCGTGGGTGAGTGAAAGGGGGAGATGGAGTCTGTTACACAGTTAGAGGGGAGAGTGGTTGGGATTTTAGTGGGGGAAAAGGTTAAGATTTGTTATGATTTAAACGCACCAGATACGAAATCAAATTTTAAAACAAATATTTTTGTTTTTAATGAAAACTTACAGACTGAATTTAGAAATTAAAAAAATGTTTTAATAATTTGATAAAGAGTTATAGCAGATCGGTCCCTAGGCATCCAAAAATTACAAAGAAAATACCTGCGAGAGGGTTGTGAATACGGAGTCCGGTCACACGTCTGGGCTATGGCGAACAATAATAAAAAATCAAATACGGAAACATGCACACGAAACAACATACGCACAAAATACTCAAGACCGAAAGTGGTCGTTACAATTGAGAATAGAATAAATCATGGCATTGACTTATTCATATCAAATCATGAAAAGTCTACATAGCTAATATATTTCGCGAAGTTTCAGCATTATCAAATATTCCCAATTATGCACAACTCCACTCTAATGGCATACTCACTCATATGGTCAAATAAATTCACTCCACAAGCTTAGCTTGAGGTAGCACATCTAAGGAATAAGAATGGAATGTTTGTGGCTTTTTCGAAATATTTTTGTTGCTCCAAGAAAGAAAATAGAGAGAGAGAGAGAGAGAGAGAGAGAGAGAGAGAGAGAGATATATATATATATATATATATATATATATATATATATATATATATATATATATATATATATATATATATATATATATATATATATATATATATATATATATATATTTCTTTTTTGTTTTGAACTTTTCTTTTTCTCTCTTCTTTTTTTCGTAGGAGCTACAAAATATATATTTTTGGGTTTTTGGCTCCTTTTTGGCTTTTTGGAAGCTAGCCTTTTCTTTTGGGATTTTTGGGAAGTGGATGCGAGTGACTAGCGTGACTCGGCTGAGTGGCCTGTTTCTAGAATCCTTCCTTCTCCTCCTTGCCTCCTTGACGATTCTATCGATCTTTTTCTTCTTCCACTCATCGTCCAGCGTCGTTAGCTCCTCAATAAGGCCAAGAGCGATGCTCTGATACACGTACAAGTCCCTTAAGCTTATTTTTGCTTCCGATCGCTCCATATTTCCTGAAATCCGACAAAAACAAAAAAAAGTGAAAAGTAACGTAATATCGTCGAATAACCATGAAAATCACAATATGAGCAATCGAAATGGCATGCAAATATGCAGAAAAAAGGTGTAACGTATGGACCGATCAAAATCTCCCAAGTTTACCTCTTACTCGTCCTCGAGGAAGATAAGTAGAGAGACGAACTCGGGAAATGAAAACAAAGGAAATGAAATGAAAGAAAAAGAATACAAAGTGGAGGGGGTCGCTAGATTATTCTCTCAGATCTTAAGCCATTAGCTACACATCACGATAACTCGAAAAATACGAATCAAATGCTATAAAGATTTCATATCTTACTTAAACATGGTACTTGCAAGCTTTTAAGAACAACAAAAGGGACTCTCTAAATTCATACAATCAATTCATATCCACATCTTTCATAGAATTTAATATACAAATGTTGGCGATGCACTTTTCAATCAAGAGTTATAACAGAAGCATATAAGAATCACACCAAGCATTCAATATGGAATGAAATAAGAGACATGTCATTCACATTTTCATATCAATTCATAAGAAATCTCCATAGATAAATTAATTTGTTAAGTCTTAGTATTATCAAACTTCTCCATTTGTACACCTCTCCACTCTAATGTCGTACTCACTCATATGGTCTAGTGAATTCACCCCCAAGCTTAGCTTGAGGTATCACACCTAAAGGAATATGATAGTGGAAAATGAGATTGTTGCCTTGGTTTTCACAAGTGTTTTGTGGCTCCAATAATGAGACAGAGACATATCTTTCTCTTTCTTTTCGAACTTTTTGTTTCTCATTTTTATTTTTGGATTTTATAGGAGCTATTTGATTTGTATTTTTGGTTTTTGGCTCCCTTTTTGGCTTTTTGGACTTTTTGGAGCTAACTTTTTCTTTGTAGGGATTTTTGGGAAATAGATGCGATATAAGTAGCTTTAGGAGGTGAACTCAAGTGACATGTAGAGAATAAAAAGATATATGTGGAGAAGGAAATGATGTAACGCTTAGTTCACTCTAAGATGTGCACAAATGGTTCAATAGATAATACATCAACTAAAATCATATGTAAGCATGGATATTCTCAATCATTTCAATAAATAGTGAAGTCAAGTAGTAAAGAGAACAGTTATATCATGCATGCAACAGAAGGTGAATAGGACAATAAGGCAGATGCTTCCGTTATACAATTGATGTGTGAATCTTGGTGCACTTCCAACAAAAGCATACTAAACACCAATCCATACATTTAGCTTCAATTAATATCATGCATTCATATAGAGGAATCATCAAGAGAAATAGATTTGCTAGCACATGTGAATAGCAAGACTATGGAATACTCTAAGTAACATAGCATGGAATAATAAGCATCGTGATGGTTGCTAAAGCAATAAGAGATATCATCATAAGGAACAAATATAGCAAAATAAAAGAAAAGAAGAAAATAAAAACAAGCATACAATATGGTGCATGCACACACATAAAAGGAAAATAAGATGAAAAAATCAAAAAGATGATGTAAGATTTTTTGAGAAAAATTCTACAACCCCTAAAAATAAAGTAAAAATGCAACTAATGCATCTAAATGGCAAGAAAATGCACTCCCCTAATCTTAAACTTCACATTGTGCTCATGTGATCATAATGAAAGAATATGAGGAACAATGATAAATATGGAGGGGGATGAAAAATGATGAAATGAATGACATGAAGCCCTAATGCAACTACATGCACATACAATGATGCATGAGAGCGCCTTCACCCAAGCTTATACCAAATAATCCTATTCAAATGACTTGATCAAAAATGTCACGGCTTTGCTAAGCAAGCTCAATTCAAACGAATAAGAAAGTGAGTATTTACTTGAAAGAAATGCTCGATGGTGGTGAGCAAAAGGACGTGGCATATCAAAATATGAAGAGGGTAGTTAATATATATAATGGGTTTGGGGTGTAAAAGATTTTTGTTGCCGTCATATGAGGTGATATTTATTCAATCAAATCTATACGGTCCTCTTGCTGTCGAAAGGATTCGAGTTTATTGAAAGCATAAAAGCATAAAATTTTACGCTATTGCTACACTACTGGATTGATATCACCTATTGCAAAAGGCGGATCCAGTATCTTTGCTGGTGCAGGCAACTGCTCAAACTGCTCCTTCCGTGGCTCCGCCAGACACGTGTGTCCACGAACTCCATCAGATTCTAGCAATGCGGCTTCCAGCATCTCTCTAAGGACTCAACCTGTACCATACAAGAGATAAGCCGCATCAATCTGATGTGGATAATTCTTCTCCAAAATAAATGTATTCCAAAGAGGGTCATCAACATAAGTATTTAAAATTAAAAACGGTTGACAACACTTATCTGGAAATAAATCTCTACTCCCGTGTACCACGTCGATCAACTCCTTGCTGTTTTCCTCTGGTTCCTCAGGTAACTCTGGCATAATAGTGTGGATCTCGTCAGGATGCTCCTCAACATTGTCAGATTCATCCCAACGCACCTCTTGATCATATTCATATACGTCCATGGGTGCTAACTCCTCTCTCTCCTCCTAGTATACGTCTAATTATACCTTTTGTTCATATGTATGTGTATCATGCAAAAGGCACGATGAGTCGTCAAAATCTGAATCATAAAAAACATCATACACGGGAGGGGAATCAAATGTAGTAGATGATGGAGTAAAGAGATCTCCCTGAAGGGGAGCCATAAGCTCTGTGGGATAGTCCTCGGTGTCAGTGGATGGGTGGTCCTCTGAGGGATGCTCGGCCTCTGTAGAAGGTGGGGATGGCTGCGGTAGCTTGAAAAGAGGGGGCACAATTCGGGCTCCATCTGTGTGCAGATGTCATCGTCCCAAGTCACGTCCTCCTCGATGGTCTGCTCCACTACTGTAGGCATGACATCCTCAATAATATCCTCTGATGGTATAGGCTGCTCTGACTCATGTGGTTGGCAAGGGGAGGCAACGACGGCACAAGGTGGCTCTATGGGCTCATGTATCTTGACAGTGGTGTAAAAATGGGTCTTGTGCCCATCAACTAGAGCATAGACTCCATCATCAATTGTGACTGTGGAAGAGATACAATGAGTAATAAAGTTTTGAAATTCGAGCTCAAAAGGATCACCTGCCATTATTTTCAATGGACCGATTTCTCGAACTATGTCGACAATGTTTATCAATAGGTCCATATATGTATCCTCCTTCGGTAGCTCAGAGGTCTCTATTTGTGGAGTGTTGATGGTGTAAAGGTGGATATGATCACCTTCAAGTGAAGCATACACTCCATCTATGATAGTACCTACACCAAAGACATTACCCATAACGAAATCGATGAATACTTGGTCGGATGGTTTACCTACCATAACGGTTAGCGAACCGGTAGATCGAGCATCATCTATCATTTGCTCCAAGGTTGCTTCCAACTACAAATCCCAAAACTTTCGCACTTGGTTCATCCTCATAAACTCTCGTGATTGTCCCTTTAGCCCTCTAGCAAAGATATTGTATAGCTTGGAACCATCCCACACATAGTCTGACTCTGCCTGGAACAATCCTAACATTTTTTCGAACCTGTACAAGGCATCCCTGAAGGACTCTCCATCAGCCTGACAAAATGTAGCGAGATATATGTAGGATTGTATAAAACCTGGTCGCATATTCTTTGGAAGCACCATCACTGCAACAACTGTACCTGATCAAGCAAAGTAAACAACCTGTAAAAGACGTCAGTGGTACAAAGAGAGATAAAGATAGTAATGATAGCATGTGGTGGGGAAAAATCTCACACTCTCTATATTTTTTTGTTTTTGTTTTTTTTTTGTTTTTTTGTTTGTTTTGTTTTGTTTTGTTTTTTTAACATAATCTAATCAACCTAATTGTAACAAATTGGCACCCAACAGGAAACACCTCCCCTGCAACGGTGCCAAAAACTTGATCGGCCCCTGGATACACACCCAGGAGACAGTCGTAGTTTTACCACAAGCACACGGTGTGATAGCAAGCGGGTATCGAACACGAAGAGGTGGTGTTGGCTCCAATCTATCCTAGGTTGGTTTGACTACGAATGTTTTATTGGTGGAGATGGGTATGATGTGATGACTATGGTGATGGATGTCGGTGTCGTTGATAAAGATGTGGGATAAAATATCGATTCAAATTTAATATAATAAAAGAGTCTAGAGCTAGGGAATCCCAACTATGGATTATCATGCATCATTGTAAATAGTGAATCTCAATATTACTAGACTTGCGTTGAGGTGAACTAGTCGTAACTGAATAGAGAACCAAGCTCACGCTCTCGCGCTATTGCCGGTCTATAGCAATCTAGATTAGGGCACACTCTCGTACAAACCTTAACCTAAGCCACTAGAATGAAGATCGACATCATCGTCCAATAGCACCTCGGGCCCACTCTCGTGCAAACTCGAGTTACGAACTAGATTGTGATAGCTCGTATTCGTCCAATCTCTTACAAATGAATATGGGTATATATTTATAATAAAAATGCTAGCTTTGGTCCAATCTCTTGCAAACCAAACCTAGTGAATCTCGATTATAAATCTAAATCAAATATCTAGGCCTTCTCGTCGATCGGAATCCAATCGCTTGCAAACTCCAGATCGATGGAAATTCCTAGCTATCCGTAATAAATCAATCACAACCTAACCTCCTAGAAATTCCAGCAACAAATAAATTCATTCATCACAAATCTGAAATTAGGTCAATAGGGTTCATCCCTTTGCCCTAGAACAGCGAATCTACTCAAGCATATCAATAACAATGAAGGAAACAATAGAAAAGATTGCTTGCATGTAAAAAGATATCAAATCAAAGACTCAAATAATAAGAACAAAGATACTTAGCTTTTGATGAAGAAATCCAATCCAAATACAAGCTTTTTGATCCAAGAGGGGGCCTAAGGCATGGCCTAACCTCTGAAATAATCCCTAAGAAAACATAATGGAACCCCCCTCTAATGAGGGCTACAAACCTCTTATATAGCCCCCCCCCCCCCAACCCTAGAAAATAACCCTAGAAAACCTCTGAAATTCATGCCCAAAGTCAGCCTTGGCCCCAACTTAAATTCTGGGCCCGCGCTCACTCGGGCCGAGTGGAAATATGACTCGGCCGAGTAGAAATTCCAGCACCGCAACATCAACTTGCAGAAATTCTCCAGATGTCATCCGACCTCCGATTGGCGCGTTCTTAGCGGCGCTGGAACCTTCATGAAGTCTATCATCCATAAAAAATATGATAAAAGTACTATGCCCACTAAAATGATAGCAGATTTCAAAAGAGTGAGAGGCTGTCTGAAAATCTGGGCGCTCATGTCACTCGGCCGAGTAGAATTCCTCATTTGGCCGAGTGGAATTCCTACTCGGCCGAGTAGGATCTTCTGTTGTTCTCCCAAAACTCCAGAGAGTCTGCTTCAACGTTGGGGTTTGGGCACTCTGGCACTCTGCATCACTCGACCGAGTGGGATTCATCACTCGGCCGAGTGGGTCTTTCTACTGTGCTCCCTAGAATTACAGAGAGTCTGCTTCGATTTCCTTCAGGAATTCTGACTCACTCGGGCGAGTGAAGTTCTCTACTCGGTCGAGTGGAATTCACCACTCGACCAAGTGCATTGTGGCACTCAGGTCAGGCAGATGTTCTTCGTGTCAGTCGTACTCGGCCGAGTACGCTGCTTCACTTGGGGGAGTGACTAGCGTGACTCGGCTGAGTGGCCTGTTTCTTTAATCCTTCCTTATCCTCCTCGCCTCCTCGACGATTCTATCGATCTTTTTCTTCTCCCACTCATCGTCCAGCGCCGGTAGCTCCTCAATAAGGCCATGGGCGATGCTCTGGTACGCGTACAAGTCCATTAAGCTCATTTTTGCTCCCGATCGCTCCATATTTTTTGAAATCTGACAAAAACAAGAAATAGTGAAAAGTAAAGTAATATCGTCGAATAACCATAAAAATCGCAATATGAGCAATCGAAATGGCATGCAAATATGCAGAAAAATGGTGTAAAATTTGGACCGATCACTAGGGTGGCTGGGTGGAAAATAAAAGGAAAATAAACAAAAAATAAAACTGTACAAATAAAAGGAAAAATGTAGATGTAGATGTATGGCCTAGTGCCTAAGCTGCAAAAATATGGACAAGCATGCATATGGTGCAAATGATGATATGATGCAAATGGAATATATACAAATGGGATGAGATGATCTATATGCTGATGGTGCAAAATGGGGTTCTCCGTGAAGCTATACAAAAACAGGGCCCAAAGAGACAGATGGCCACAAAATATAGGGATAGGAGAAAAAATAGTATAACTATCAAGCAGAGGCACCACCCTCTGGAGGTGGTGATGAGTCCTGTTGTTGAGGACCAGAGATAGGAACATTAGGCACAACAGGTGGAGGCTCAACAAGTGTGTCGGCCGACAGGTCAACAGATCTTGCAACATGCTCAGAAGAGAGTGGAAAAACTGGTGCGTTGACAAGTGTGAGAATGGGTGACTCAACAGATGATGTGATAGGCGATGCAGAAGCCTGAGAAATATGCACGGTGAGTGGTGCAGCAGTGACATGATGAGGAATGGCTAATCGAGGAGGAGGGGTAGGTGCAAGTATAACAGCGGGTGCACGCTGGTGCCTAAGAATATCGAGAATGGCATTGATGTCCTGCTCCACTGACTCCTAAAAGGTGGCGACCGAGCTCGAGAGGGTGTCAAAGGCACTTCTTAAGAGAACAACCTCGGTCTCCATCGCAGTAAGCCGTGCGTCCAAGGTACGGGAGCTAGTAGGGGGCGTGAACTGCTAGAAACCACCCGCGTAGCATGGCCTCGTGAAAGTGATCCAAGTGGTCTAAACTGTAAGTCAGGGGAGGGTGGTCTAGCAGGGATCTCGGCTGAAGAAGCTATGAGTGGAATGGATCCGAGATCCGGTGCAGAGGTAGAAGTAGAAACAACATCAGAAAAGGGAGACGTCGTGGCAACATAAGTGGTGACAGATGCCACGAAGCTATTGGAGAAAATAGCTGATGCAGGGACAGAAGAAGTGCCAGAAAGTGTGGCTATGGACCCTAGAGTGATGGGAATGGAAGAGAGAGGGTCCACATGTGCAGATAATGTGTTGGCAGAGTCAATGATGGTGGGGACGGTAGTAGTAGGCTCCAAAATGGTAGAAATAGTAAGATCAGGAGCAACAGGTACAGACGTGCCCTCAGGTTTGGGCACAGAAAAGACGGAGGTGGTGACCTTGGGAGAAAAGGTGTGGACAGTCCCGGAGGTCCCAAGGGTGGTGGAGGAAGTGGTGGTGGTGGTGGATGCACTAACAGATGTGTGAACAGAAGTGCTCCCGTTCGGGGCTGGATGGGCTACCTGGGCTGGCTGGGCTGCCAGGATGGCAGCAATATCAGGCTCATCCTCCTCATCGGAGCTTAGTACCCATTTATTATTGTCCTCGGTGACTGGTCCTTCTGGGGGCTCGAGGAAATGGATGGGAGTGATATGAAAAATACCAGGGATAACCCTGTCAAGCATGACCGGGTCAACTCGTGTGAGATCGGGGCGGGGCAGATATAGATGGTGCTCGTGCTGGGCACCTAATAGGTAAATCCAGTGAAGCTCACCATGCGGCCTGATTATGTGCATGCGAGCAAGCACACCTAGAGTCAGTCTAGTAGTTCCAGTGGGTATCGCTAGACCATGTGGAAGTGCAAGGCCCAGCATGAAGGAAAAAATGGTGAAAAATCCACAGTAGCAGATGTCAGTGGTGGCATGGGTGGTCTGGATGAGGCAGTGACACAGCCAGTGTGCTGCATCAGAGAGAAGGAATGGGTGTGGAGAACCATCGCGGTGGCAGCGTGACGTGCGTTTATATTTCATATATTCACGCACGTTTTCTTTTGTGTTTCTCCGTATTTTACTCCGTCTTTTATTCGTTTTCTCGTATTTTCTCGTTTTCTTTCACTTTTCTTTGTTTCTCCATGTTTGCAGGAGATTGCCCGCGTAGGGGACGTTTAACGACGATATCTCAAGTCCCCAGAGCAACGGGAGGAGTCACGCATGATCCAGGGGGTCAAACGACGAAGATTACATCTTTCAGCCCCTCACCCGGTCGGTTGGTCATCTCCAACCGATCGGGTGATGCACGCGTGCACCACCCGGTCTCAGCCGGAGCTCAAGTGGAAGTCAATCGACCGGTTCACAGGCCGGTTCAACGGGGGCCAACTCTCTTTCTTCTCAAGCCAAATTCCAACCGATCGGGTGACTCTCACCCGATCGGTTCATCTATAGCTGATGCTGAGGAGCCGAAGACACGGGTACCCAACCGATCCCTACACCCGATGGCGCCAAGATCCAACTGGTCACTCCAAGAACTCAACCGACCGGTTCATATGACCGGGTGAAAGTTCGCCGTTTTCTGTTTATTATCTGTAACGGATCACCCGATCGGTTGACTTGTCAACCGATCGGGTGATACGAGATCCTATAAATAGAACCCCTAGGGTTCCAAAAAACGGGGAGCTGTTAGTTTTTACTGTTTTCTCCTATTGTGACGGCTGTAATTACTTTTCTATTGTAATTTTTCGGATATTTCTTAAACTTTAGTATTATCTTAATTGCTCTACTACCTTCGCATTCCAATCGTCTGATTATGATTTCAACGGTTCATTTTCGTTTAGATAGCTTTTTAATGAATATTTGTGAGTAGTTCCCAAATCTGGGATTTTGGCGGAAACCCCTTCGGGGGCTCTTCCCGATGCATCCATAGGGTTAGGAAATCGATAGGGATTGGGAATCTAACGTTTACGCGGGGTGTTTCATTGTCATCGGCGGGAAAAAGACAGCCTTTGACTGTTGGGCCAAGGGGGAATAAACTTGGCGGTTGACTCCCTAGCCATAGCTCACGCCCTTAGCGTAGACGCCGAATCCTAGCACGCGGGAGCGACAGGATGAGACGTTGAGAGTTATCGTTGCGAGCTTAGTGCTCTCGGAATCGATCAGTGTTAATGGACACGGGAGTGCCCACTGATCGAATCCGGGAAGTCTGGTGTATCATCCTGGGCACCGACCGGAATATCGGGCCCATGGGATGCCGGTACCACTTTCAGAGGCAACGTCTCACCATTAGACCCTAATTCCGATCGCCATCCTACCCGTAGGCCGCATCGGCGAGAGTCGCTCATTGGAGTGGAAACCAAAGTCCCGGGTTTATTTTCTTATTGTTCATACCTTGCATTACTTTCAGTGACAACCCATCAACCGATTCGGGCTAGCTCGCCCACGTGGTGATTTTGGTCCTCCTTGACACAAGCACATCCTAGCCTCCCTGTGTTCGACCCCCAAGCCACACTACAACACCGTACGCTTGCGGTTACAAATATCTAAACCCCCACGCAGGTCCCCCGGCCATTTGCGGTTAGCAAGCCGGGGCACACGTCAAGTTTATGGCGCCGTTGCCGGGGAGGCAACGTGCTTGTTATTTTAGGATCTCTTGAACCCTAGTGTCTAGCTCTTATCCCTACCTCACGATAATTTTTGCAATCTTCACTTTTCAATTTCGCTTGGACATACTGTGGATAGTAATTGTATAGTGCTAATTGACTGAATCGCCGTGCTTCCATCGCAACTTTCGGTTCCCGTTTATGCAACCCGTGCTTTTGACGTGTTTGCCACTTGTGCAGTTCTCTCTCTCCTTTCGTATAAGATCCTGGTCCCACGGAGAGGATGTTGCATGCAGTTTCAGGAGACATCTGGGATCACTCTCACCATATCCGCTGTTTGGCACAGAGCTTAGCGGAATCACTGAATACTTCGAATATGCTATCCCTCCTGTCTGCCGCCGTGGAAAGTCAGAGGAGATATCGAGATACGCAGGAGCACCTTGCCACGGCAACTCTCTTTCCTCATGATGAAGTGGCGTATATCGACAACCCTGGTCCTGAATTTAGTGAAGAAGAGTTGTCCGCAGAGTTTTGTCAGGAGAACCATCCGACCGGGTTTGTAGGCTACGTTGGACAGGAATCAATCTATCCCTTGCAGACTTCTATTGAGCGTCCCCGATCTTCGAGCAATGAGGAAGCTAGAAACAGTTGTGGGGAACCATCGACGATTGAAACCTGTTTTCACCTACAAGCCTTCTTCCCGGACAATTATTATGAGCTTGAAAGAGACCCGGTGCCTTCCTCGATCGTTCCCACCATACCTTGCAAGACTTTGCCATGCGGAACCGCGGCCGAGGGTGAGATTCCGGATGCTGGCTTCTGAGAAATCCACGAAGAACTCCTTTCCCTTGAGGATGCTCAGCTTGAGAAGTATGCGTCGGGGCCTCAAGAAGTTGAGATGAAAGAATTACCGCCAGGGCTTAAATATGAATATTTGGGAGCTGGCAGGACCCTTCCGGTCATAGTCAACTCTTCACTGCCTGCAGACCAAATGACCAAACTTCTTGGTGTTTTAAAAAAATTTAAAGGAGTTTTCGGATATGCAATTGAGGATTTAAAAGGGGTTAGCTTAGGCCTCTGCTCACACAGAATTCTGCTTGAAGATGAGAAAGCCTCCTCGATTGAGCCACAGCGGAGGCTGAATCCCATAATGATGGAAGTTGTAAAGAAGGAGATTTTTAGGCTTCTGCATGCCAGTATTATATACCCTATCCATGATAGTCGCTGGGTTAGCCCGGTGCACGTCATACCCAAGAAAGGAGGAATGACGGTGGTTCGCAATGAGAAGAACGAGCTAATACCAACGAGGACCGTCACGGGGTACAGGATGTGCATTGACTATAGAAAGCTGAACAAGGCTACGAGGAAGGATCATTACCCTCTCCCCTTTATTGACCAGATGCTCGAGAGACTGGCGAAGCATAATTATTTCTATTTCATGGACGGGTATTCAGGATTTCTTCAGATCCCTATTCATAAAGATGACCAGGAGAAGACGACTTTCACTTGCCCATTCGGGACGTATGCCTATAGAAGAATGCCGTTCGGACTTTGTAACGCCCCTGCTACATTCCAAAGACTCATGTCCGCTATCTTCTCCGACTACTCCTAAGACATCATGGAAGTTTTCATGGACGACTTCTCCGTCTATGGAACTAAGTTTGACTCGTGCCTCAGTAATCTAACTAAGGTCTTGGAGAGATGTCAGGAAAAGGGACTAGTCCTAAACTGGGAGAAGTGCCACTTCATGGTCCAAGAGGGAGTTGTGCTGGGGCACATCATCTCTTCGAGGGGAATAGAGGTTGATAAGGCTAAATTTGAAGTGATTGAAAAGCTTCCACCACCGCTCAATCTTCGAGGAATCCGTGGTTTCTTAGAACACGCGGGATTCTATCACCGCTTCATAAAAGACTTCTCGAAGATTTCCAGGCCGCTGACCCAACTCCTCGTGAAGGACGTGCCTTTCGTCTTCAGCGAGGAGTGTATGGAGGCCTTCTGCACTTTGAAGCAAGATTTGATTTCCGCGCCCATAATACAGCCACCAAACTGGAATCTACCCTTTGAGCTGATGTGTGACGCTAGTGATTATGCGGTTGGTGCCGTCTTGGGGCAGAGGAAGGATAAAAATCTTCATGTCATATATTATACGAGCAAAACCCTTGATGCCGCCCAAAGAAATTATACTACCACGGAAAAAGAATTGCTCGCGATCATCTACGCCATGGATAAATTCCGATAATATCTCGTTGGCGCCAAGGTGATCATGCACACGGATCACGCGGCTCTTAAATACCTACTGAGCAAGAAAGAAGCTAAGCCACGACTCATTAGATGGATTCTCCTCCTCCAGGAATTCGACCTGGAAATCAGAGACAAGAAGGGGGCGGAAAATGTTGTTGCCGATCACCTGTCCAGGATGCCCACTCTCGATTTAAACGCTACACCGATCGATGATTCACTCCCTGACGAGCATCTCTTCTCTGTCTCTTCCTCCTGGACCCCCTGGTACGCCGACATTGCAAATTATCTGGCTTGTGCCATCGTCCCCCACAATGTGAGCTTTCAGCAGAAGAAGAAAATTTTCCATGAGGTCCGCAAATTTTATTGGGATGACCCCCACTTATACAAAACCTGCAATGATGGGGTGATACGAAGATGCATCCCTGAAACTGAGGCGACCTCCATCATTTCCCACTGCCATAGGCAGCAATGTGGAGGGCACGCGAGCACCTACAAGACCACCACAAAAATTCTCCAAAGCGGATTCTACTGGCCTACACTCTTCAGGGACACACATGTTTATGTCCAAGCCTGCGATAAATGCCAAAGAGCTGGGAATATCTCCAAAAGGAATGAGATGCATCAACACTACATCCTGAAGATAGAAATCTTCGATGTATGGGGAGTGGACTTCATGGGACCGTTCCCTTCCTCCTCAGGGAACCAGTATATCTTGGTGGCTGTAGACTACGTGTCGAAATGGGTTAAAGCGATGGCCAATCCAACCAATGATTCCAGAGTGGTGGCCAAGTTCTTTAAAAGCAACATCTTCCCGCGGTTCGGTGTACCTCGTGTCCTGATCAGTGACGGAGGGAGCCACTTTATAGAGAAGAAATTCGAGGCCCTCTTGAAAAAATACGGGGTACAACATCGGGTGGGGCGTGCCTACCACCCGCAGACCAGCGGTCAGGCGGAAGTCTCTAACCGGGAGATTAAAAGCATACTAGAAAAGACGATGGCCAATTCTAGAAAGGACTGGTCATCAAAGCTTCCTGACGCGCTTTGGGCCTACAGGACGGCATTTAAAACTACTATCGGCACAACTCCCTACCGGCTTGTCTATGGGAAAGCTTGCCATCTTCCTGTGGAATTGGAGCATAAGGCATTTTGGGCAGTTAAGAATCTGAACTTCGACACCAAGAAGGTAGGAGTACACCGGCAGTTACAACTCAACGAGCTCGACGAAATCCGGCTCAATGCCTATGAGAACGCCAAGATCTACAAGGAGAAGCTGAAGCGGTGGCACGATAAGCGAATCTTGAAGAGGGAATTCAAAGAAGGGGACTTAGTTCTCCTATTCAACTCAAGGCTGAAGCTCTTTCCTGGAAAACTCAAGTCAAGGTGGTCGGGACCGTTCCGCGTCACCAAGGTTTTCCCGCATGGGGCTATTGAGATAATGGGAAGGGATGAGCTGTTTAAAGTCAACGGACAGCTCTGAAACACTATGCAGTTGGAGAACCAGAATTCTCTCCGGTCGGATCCCCAACGAGCGACAACTCTTCCTCTAACCCTCCAGATCCTAATTGACCACCGCTAGAGGCGTCGAGCTAAACGACGTTAAACGAAAGCGCTTCATGGGAGGCAACCCATGTTCTAAACTTATGCTTCGGTTTAAAGGATTTTTTCTGCTTTATTTTTCTCTATTTTTATAAATAAATCCAGCCGAAACAACTTCCGTGAAGGAACTCAGAAGATTCTTGGGTTTTGCAGAAAACAAGGCCTCAACCGATCGGGTGAGTTCCCACCCGATCGGTTGGGATGTATCAGATACAAGCCGCATCTGTCCCCAAATGAACCGATCGGGTGAAGAATGGAGAGACCGGGTGACAGACCGGGTGATCTGGGGAGAATTCTCGGAAATTTTTTTGGAAATATCAACCGATCGGTTGAGTTAGAGCGCGATCGGTTGAGGCGACCGGGTGAGCAACCCCCAATTCTCGGGAAAAATTTGGGAAACGGTCAACCGATTGGGTGACTATTCACCCGGTCGGTTCACCTGTAGCTGTTGGCCGACAGGAAACTTTCGAAATTAGCCTAACCGATCGGGTGAGAACTCACCCGATCGGTTCAGTTTCGCCCCTATAAATACCCCTACCGCACGATGACAGCCACCCGACCCCCGAAAATCCCCTTCACGCGGATACACACTCTCCAACTGTCGAATTGACCTTCTCC
>JAULAV010006727.1:0-24998 GCA_030789695.1 Scilla litardierei | reverse complement strand
CCCAACTTTGATGCTATTCTCGGCATTGACTGGTTAGGAGCTTTTTATGCCACGATCGACTGTCACCGGAAGAAAGTGGTATTCGAAATTCCTGACCACCTAGTGTTCAAGTTTGTCAGCGGAGGACATTCGCTTGGACCTGTCAAGTTTCGAGCCCAGCCGTACAGATTGACTATTGCATCCATGATAGCTGAGCCAGAGAAGCCTGCAGTACTGAGAGATTTTGAAGACGTCTTCCCTGAAGACATTTCTGGATTGCCGCCCGACCGAGTATTGGAGTTCAGCATTGATCTTATACCCGAAGCTGAACCAATTTCGAAGGCGCCTTACCGTATGGCCCCTGCAGAGTTAGAAGAGCTGAGGAAGCAGTTGGATGAGCAAATGCAGAAGGGTTTCATTCATCCCAGCGTATCTCCCTGTGGTGCCCCCGTCTTGCTGGTGAAGAAGAAGGATGGATCGAGAAGGATGTGTGTGGATTATCGGGAGTTGAATCATGTCAATGTGAAGAACAAGTACCCACTGCCTCATATTGATGATATCTTCGATCAGCTTGGGGGATCGAGAGTATTTTCAAAGTTGGATCTCTGGAGCGGATACAATCAAGTCAGAGTCAAGAAGAAAGATGTGCCCAAAAATGCTTTTCGGACTAAGTACGGGCATTATGAGTTCGTTGTCATGCCGTTCGTTGTGACCAATGCTTTAGCTGTGTTCATGAACCTCATGAACCTCATCTTTTACGACTTCCTCGATAAGTTCGTGGTGATCTTCATAGATGACATCCTGGTGTAATCGAGGAGCGAGGAGGAGCATGCAGGGCACTTGAAGATGGTGTTGGATACTCTCCTTCATCATAGATTATATGCCAAGTACAACAAATGCAAATTCTGGCTGGACAGAATTGCATTTCTTGGGCATGTAGTATCAGGAGCTGGCATCTCAGTGGATCCGGAGAAGGTTAGAGCAGTCAGTGAATGGCCTACACATCGATCGACGTTGGACATCAGGAGTTTACTCGGATTCGCTAGATACTATCGCAGATTTATCAAGGATTTCTCGAGGATAGCTGAGCCGATGACAAGATTGACAAGGAAGGAAGTTAAGTTCAGTTGGTTAGACTCTTGTGAGCAAGCCTTTTCTACTTTGAAGGAGAGACTGACTTCTGCACCAGTCTTAGCTATTCCAGACAGAAGCTGAGGCTTCGAGATTTTCTGCGACGCATCAGGCAAGGGACTTGGATACATTCTACACCAGCATTATCATGTAGTCGCTTATGCTTCTCGACAGTTGAAGATCCACGAGAAGAATTATCCGACTCACGACTTGGAGTTAGCTGCCGTCATCTTTGCTTTGAAGATTTGGAGGTATTTCTTACTGCGTGAGAAAGTGAAAATTTTCACTGATCACAAAAGTTTGAAATATATATTCACTCAGAAGGAGCTGAATATGAGACAGCGCAGATGGTTGGAATTGATGGCAGACTATGACTCGATCTTAAGTATCATCCTGGGAAGGTGAATGTCGTATCTGATGCTTTGAGTCGACAGCCCGAAGTGATGATTCTCACAGCTCAGTGGAGATTGCAGCAGGATCTGCAAGGATTATACATAGAAGTTTTTTTACCAGGAGTCACATCCTCGTTAATGAACATGCAGATTCAATCGACGATGGTGGATCGGATCAAGACTGCTCAAGATGGAGATGCTAAATTGAAGAAGATCAGAGAGCATGTTGAAGCAGGACTTCAGACAGATTTTCTGATTCACGAGGATGGATCTTTGAGATATGGTAGTAGGATCTGTGTGCCTGCCGGAGATATAAGAGAAGAATTGATGAATGAGGCTCACAGTTTGCCTTATTTAATTCATCCCGGAGGTACGAAGATGTACAAGGATCTTCGTCAGAATTTCTGGTGGCATGGGATGAAGAGAAGTATGGCACGTAGCATTGCCAAGTGTCTTGTATGTCAACAAGTGAAGGCTGAACATCATCGCACTGCTGGACTGTTACAACCTCTGCCAATTCCAGAGTGGAAGTGGCAGCACATCACAATGGACTTCGTGACTGGCTTACCTCGGAGTACCAAGTAGAACGACGCGATCTGGGTCATTATTGATCGATTGACCAAGTATGCGTACTTTATACCTTTCCGAGTTGGGAAATCCATGGAGATATTAGCAAGGAAGTATATGGAGGTAATGACCCAACTCATACCTTAATAATTTCCTTCTAGTACAAGTCGTGATGTGAATTATGTCGTGTAGGAGATCGTGCGCTTGCATGGAGTCCCTGTGAGCATTTTATCAGATCATGATACGAGATTCACATCTCAGTTCTGGAAGAGTCTGCAGACCAATCTGGGTACCAGTCTAAAATTCAATACTGCGTATCACCCACAGACGGACGACCAATCGGAGCGCACTATTCAGATCTTGGAGGATATGTTGAGAGCCTGCATATTGGATCTCAAGGGTTCGTGGGAGGATCATCTACACCTGGTGGAGTTCTCCTACAACAATAGCTATCAGTCGAGCATTGGATGGCGCCATTTGCTGCTCTCTACTGGAGGAAATGTCGATCACCACTGAGTTGGGATGATATCGGTGATAGAGAGCTCTTAGGGCCAGAGATGATATTGGAAGCAGTTGATGTCGTGCGTAATATCAGGGACAAGCTTCGGATCGCTCAAGACCGTTATAAGCATTGGGCTGATGCTAAACGGCGTCCTCTGGAGTTTTAGCCTGGAGATCATGTGTTTCTGAAGATCTCCCCGAATCGAGGAGTGATTCGATTTGGGAAGAGATGCAAGCTTAGTCCGAGATTTATTAGAAATTTCGATGTGCTAGAGCGAGTTGGAGAAGTAGCATACTGCTTAGCTTTGCCACCGTCCTTAGAGGGAGTTCATGACGTCTTTCATGCGTCCCAGCTCCGTCGTTATATCAGCGACCCTTCTCATATTGTGGACTACTCTGAGATTAAGGTCAGACCAGATCTGACGTACGAACAGCAACCAGTGGAGGTCCTAGATTGACGTCAGAAAGTCTTCAGGAACAGGACTGTTGTTCTAGTCAGAGTGATGTGGCGTCGCGACTCGCCAGGAGAGTCTACCTGAGAGCGGGAAGATGAGATACGAGAGCGTTATCCATATTTGTTTCCTGCTCCTTAGTTAATAAGAATTCCAAGGACAGAATTTTTCTTAAGGTGGGTAGAATGTAACGGCTAGTATTTTCTAGGCGTATTATTGTGCATGCCCGTATTTATGTTTTGACCATCCGGATGTTTCCGTGCGCGAGCTCTATGTTGGTGCATCAACGCGACCGCGTATCCGTTTTTCGTTTTACCGTATCATCATTAACCGACTACCAATTTTTAACTAATTACCTTAACCTAATTATCTCACTAATTACAAAATTTCTAATCACTTTTAACTTCGCTAATTACCTTATTTATTTTAATAATTACATTTTACTTAATTGCCTTAATTAGAAGTTATATACAGATTAACTTTTTACTATTGGCTGAAAATCTTTACCCTAATTATTTACCCCTAATTAAATTGCTAATTAAACCTAATCTACCAGGTTGAATCCCACCGATTGTTTAGGTGAGATCCAACCAACACTTCAATCCCCTTCCCCCACTGCCAGCTCCCTTCCATCAAGTTGCCATTGTTTTTAACAGCAACGACATGGAAAATAACCAACCTGTAATCTTCCTCTTCCCTTGCAAAAATTTCTCTAAGCCAAAATACAAATCAAAAACCCATTTCAGATTCATCATCTCCAAGACCAAATTTCCCCAAAACAGAAACAATTGATCACCAATAAACCCATCAAATCTTCCCAACCAAATCAGCCCCTACAAGTTCTTCCCCAAAATCAGAGACAACCATAACCCGAATCTGAAAAGCAATTTCAGATCCAAAATCTGAAAACAAACCCAAACAATCCAATCTGCAATTGAAATCTCAGAATAAAAAAAAAGAAACCCCAAAAACAACTTCCAACCTCCATCTCCTCCTTCCTCCTCCCTATCCTATTGGCCGCACCACCCATCGCCGGAGCCCGCCGTTCAGCCGCCGCCCGCGCCGCCTGGGAGCTCGCCGTCCACCGTGGCCCCCTCCTCCCATCGCTGCGAGGTGAAGCCCTCCCCTTTGCCCTTTTGCGTGAGCTCCCCATGTGCCTGCAAGTTTGAAAACAAAAAAAAAAGAAAAGAGAGAAACAAATGATAGGGAGAGAAGAGGGTGAGGCTGAGAGAGAGTAAAAGGGGGTGAGAGTAATAAAGAGAGGGTAGTGGGTGTCAGCCTTGTATAGGATAAATAAAAAGAGAAATAAAAAAAGAGGGAGAGAGTGTGTATGGCATGTGGTTTCTTGTTTTATTATTGTGAATAAAGTGTTTTTTTAATGTGATAGTGGGTGTAGAGTGGGTCTACCCCTTTAATGAATGTTAACATGCTAATGACCCTGTCAGTAACTAATATTAGCTTAGTAAGTTTATTAACTTATTTAATGTTAGTTAGAATTAATTAAGGTTATTTAAATGCTAACTTGATTTCACCATGTTAGTACATTTAACTAATTTTAGGATGATAATACTAGTATAAAATAAGGCATACCATGTTTGTATAACCCTATATAAAACGCTACACTAGCCGTAGAACCTGATAAAATTAGGCAAACCCAATTCGGGTGTTATTTTAATATTGCACGTATTTCACAAAATATCTAATTCAGTGATTTGTTTAACTAAAGGAGAGAACCACTATCATCGTAACGAAGTACCATTCGAGACGAACTCAACGGCACCAAAATCACCGAAATCAGGCAAGTATGCAATTTATAGTGAATTTCTTAAGGTAAATGCTCTTTTAGCTTTTTGCATGTAAAGTTACATAACTCAAAACCTGCACGTGAAATGACACGTGAAATCACTTTCACGACATCCGTGGCTAAAAATGTGATCCAACGACATATAATTTGATATATCTTATATTGGAACATTAGCAAAGAAAATCAATTTTCATGTCGTATTCGTTAAATTTCACATACTCAGTATTTTTGTTAAATTGTTGTAAATATTGCTCGACACTATTGTAACCAAGTAAATTGGTGTGTAAAGATAAATGATCATGTTATTTAATTGCTGCATGTCCTAAAAAGACTAAAAATAGAGTGATATCGTGAAATCGTGCGCCTCAAAGGCGAAATCGTGACTTCGTGATGTCATGTGAGTTGACTAGGCTTGTTCGTGTTCCAGCACCAAATCTTGGTGTGGGGTTAGGGTTGAGCGACTACTAGGCCTATGACGGGGTACTCTCTTCAAGGGCACCACCCGTATGCGGTGGGTTAGCGCCAATCACGGTAAGGCCCCGTGAGAAGAACGACCCACTCATCACGTCCTAAAGGCGAGAACCCTATTATAGACTGTGACACTAACATGGAACATGCAAATTGAAATTGTTACCTCAGTGAAATTGGCATGCTTTACTTTACTCATCAGATTGTTTGAAACTGCATGATAGGATGTATTTACTTTAAAATCAGCATATTTAAACTTTTAATGTTATCTCGTTTAATTTATAATTGCATCTTAAAATTCAATATAAATTTGTATATCATGCCTTGGGTTCTAACATCTTTTTACAGACCCTTTCTGACATACATTTATGTTTTTGGGTGTATGTTAGATCCCGAGCCTGAGTACCAGGAGGTTCCTTACGAGACACCTGACTTGGAAAGTCAGGAGTTCGCTGTAGACGCCGAGTCTCTCCCTGCGAAGAACTAGTGGGCTATTCCATTGCTGCTTGCCGTAGTTTGCTTTCTGTTATTGTTGAGTGTACGTTATTATTGTTGTATTTCGGCCCAGCTGAGGCTTGTTGTTTTTATTTCATGTACGGACGCTTATTATTCTGGATGTTGCTTGTAATGTATGAATAATTCTGGTTGTTCTGAAAAGCGTGCAAAGGACCTGCCCTTGCGTTTTACCACAGACGCTTAATGAAATGAACCCGAGCTTCACCACTCCGGTTCAAGCAGACCCCAGTAACGCTCTCGCTCCCGCCGCTTTTAGGGAGCGGGCATTACAGCTAGAGTCCTCATCTCTTGCTCTCTTCTCCTCCTCTCCACCAATCTTCTTCCTTGTCTCGGTGAGCTATCATGGAGCCTCACAAATGATATCCCTGATGTGTCAAATGTGTCCATGTCCCCAAATGGCTCCAATTCGCTTCAAAACTCCTGAAATCCACAAAGCTATACAAAACTCGAATATGGCGTTAGAAGTGCGATAATATATGAAAATGAGGGTTTTGGAGGCGAATATGATATGGAATGATGCAATAAAAATATGTAAAATATGGAAACATCAAAAGGAGAGGAGGTCACAAGAAGCAAAAGATCGCTCCAAGTCAAGACATTCACAGGATAAGTGTGCAAAGATCACATGTTACAATTACCAGCAGAAGGGCCACCATGCGAACCGGTGTCCTAGCAAGAATAGAAAGAAAGGCAAGGATGCCGGTAAAGAGTCCGGTTCAGCATCGTTGGGGATAGATGATATGTACATCCGTGATGAAGGTAGAGATGATGATATGCACATCCGTGATGAAGGTAGAGATCCGAAGATGTTTGTAGCAGGGATTGCAGGTGAAGCAAACATTGCGTGGCTTATGGATAGTGGGTGCTCATACCATATGACTCAGCATAGGAGTTGGTTCACGACATACCGTCCCAAAGAATATGGAGGCTCAATCCTCATGGGGAACAATACAATGTGCAAGACTACGGTATTGGAACCATCTGGATCAAGATGCATGATGGCATAGTGCATACACTAGCCGATGCGAGGCATGTCCCAGATCTACGAAAGAGCCTAATCTCCATAGGCATTTTGGACAAGGTCGGGTTCAAGTCGATCTTTGAGAAAGGCCAATTGAGAGTATCGAAAGGAGCCATGGTTGTGATGAAGGAAAGGAAAGTGGGAAACTTATATGTCCTTCAAGGTACCACAGTAGGAGGAGATGCAGATGTTGGCGCTACTAGCTCAAGTTCTGAAGATTCAGCCAAGCTGTGGCATTATCGGGGTTATCCATGTGACAAGACCCTCGATGTACTTCGGAGGAGAAAGTTGATTGATGCTACAAATGAGAGCATAGAATTCTGCGAGTCATGTGTGTACGAGAAGAAGACAAAGGTGCAGATCAACACGGGAAAGCACACTAGCGGGGGACCACATGACTATGTTCATACAGATGTGTGGGGATCGTGCCCGACATCATCAGGAGGAGGAGCTAGATTCTTTGTTCTTTTCATAGATGACTACTATCGCAAAGTTTGGATGTACTTGATGAAGTCAAAAGACCAGACATTTGAGTTCTTCAGAGAGTGGAAGACCATGGTAGAGACACAAACCGAAAAACATGTGAAGGTGTTGAGGTCAGACAATGGAGGTGAGTATACCTCAAGGGAATTTAGGAATTTCTGCAAATTCCATAGAATCCGCCGTCATTTTAGCACACCTAGAGATCCACAGTCGAATAGTGTGGTGGATCGGATGAATCAGACATTGTTAGAGCAAGTGCAATGCTTGAGGAACTCAGCCAGTTTGGGGAAGGAATCTTGGGGAGAGATTCTCACCACTGCTGTGCATATCGTGAACAGAGTTTCATCAGTGGCTATTGGTTACAATATTCCTGAAGAGATGTGGAGTGGTGAAGCTGGAGATTATTCTTACTTGCTCATCGTGGGTTGCCTGGCGTATATGCACGAGAGGGGCAACACGTTGTATCTTTCTTTGATATGGCCACGACGTCAAGGGATATCGCTTATAGGATCTAGAGGGTCAAAAAGCGATTGTGAGCCGACATGTCACTTTTGATGAGGATGCAATGCTCAGGGCGGATCATTCTCATTCAAAAGGGGACACATCAACAGAGAAGACATTGATAGACACTGTCAACCTTCTAGTCCAGCCTACTCAGCAGCCAGGCAAAGAGTTGATGGTCGACGTTCCAGTTGAAGGATGTGATGAGGTCCGTGTAGAGGAACATGAGCAGACACCTGGTCCATCTCAAGTACACGTTGATACTTTTGCAGGTGATGAAGGAACGTGAAAATCTAAGAGAGTGAAGAAGGCACCCGAGAGATTTGTAGCAGAGGACTATGCGGGATATTCTTTCAATGACATGGCGTTATATGCACTCAACCTGGAGCATGGGGAGCCGACGATATATGGTGGAGCCATAGACTAAAGAGATGCTACTTAGTGGCTAGGAGCTATGGATGAGGAGATGGAGTCCCTTCACCGCAATGACACTTGGGAGTTGGTGCTGTTACCCAGCGAAAAGCGTGCCATTGGATGTCGTTGGATTTACAAGGTAAAAGAGAGCTCAAACCAATATGGCAATGATGTTAGGTACAAGACGAGACTGGTGGCCAAGGGATTCGCACAAATGAAAGGAGAGGACTACAACGATATATTCTCACCAGTTGTGCGACACACATCCATACGAGTGTTGTTGGCATTAGTGGCTAGAATGGACATGGAGTTAGAGCAACTCGATGTGAAGACCACCTTTTTGTATGGAGATCTTGATGAAGAAATATACATGCAATAGCCAGAGGGGTTCAGAGTTGAGGGGAAAGAAAATTTGGTCTGCATGTTGAAGAAATCATTGTACTGGTTGAAACAGTTACCCAGGTAGTGGTACAAACGATTTGATAGCTTCATGATGAGAGTATGCTTTGAGATGAGCATCAAGGATCAGTGTTTGTATGTGCGCACACTAGAGAATGGAATTAATATCTATTTATTGCTCTATGTGGACGACATGCTTATTGCTTCCAATATCATGTCTGAGGTGAGGAAGCTGAAGACGAAGCTGGGGCAAGAGTTTGACATGAATGACTTAGTTCACGCAAAGAAGATTATTGGCATGGAGATTTTTCGAGATAGGAAGCGACATGACCTCAGGTTGTTACAGCTGGGGTACATTCAGAAGGTGTTGATCCATTTTGGGATGGAGAGCGCGAAGCATGTGACAACACCGCTAGGGAATTATTTTCAGCTTTCTGCAACAAAGTCACCAAGCACCTAGGATGAGAAGAAGTATATGTCTCAAGTGCCATATGCGAGTGCAGTAGGGAGTTTGATGTACGCGATGGTATGCACATGTCCAGATATTGCACAAGCCGTGGGAGTGGTTAGCAAGTATTTGGCCAACCCAGGCAAGGAGCATTGGCAGGCCGTCAAATGGATTCTGAGGTATCTGCGAGGCACAGCTAGTGTCGGGATTCTCTACGGGAGAGGAGACGGAAAGGTGCTGAAGGGTTATTCTGACAGTGACTATGCAAGAGACAAGGACAAGCGGCGATCTACCACGGGGTACGTGTTCACTTTGGGCACTGCCACGGTATCGTGAAGGTCGGTCATACAATCTTTGGTAGCGTTGTCGACAACAGAGGCCGAGTTGATTGAAGTGGTGGAAGCTGTGAAGGAGGCCAAGTATTTGAGAAGTTTGCTTAGAGGTTTGGGGGTGCCACAGAGTTCGTCACAAGTGTATTGTGATAGCCAGAGTGACATTCATCTGGCAAAGCACCAGGCATACAGCTCGAGCACGAAGCACATTGAGGTGCGAGATTCCTACCTAGAGTTGGACAAGATGGAAGTGGAGCTTCAGAAGATCCCGATTGAGAAAAACCCTACAGACAAATTTACTGAGCCAGTTCCTGCCATCAAACTCCAGGTGTGTCTAGAGGTGATCTCTTTGTTGGCTTAGGTGGCGCTAGAAGGCGCGTATTCTGAGATGATGATGATACACATAGAGAGAGAGAGAGAGAGAGAGAGAGAGAGAGAGAGAGAGAGAGTGTGTGTGTGTGTGTGTGTGTCATGGCGAGCAGCATGGATGTGCAGGAGCATGTGTGAAGATATTTGAATCAAGGTAGAGAGTTAAATTTTGGTGATTCAAGGCTCAAGCATCACATTCCCAGGTCACTCGGTTGAGCCGTCCCAGTCGCTCGACCGAGCTAGAGACACAGAGCAAATAGCCTTGCAGCATTGGTATCATACTCGCTCGAGTACTCTACTGCTCGACCGAGCTACCAGCTGCTCGTTTGAGTGACAGAGTACTCGGTCGAGCTACAGTGTGTTCAGATTAACAGTAAGTTGGCCTGTTTGAGAGCTTTGCAGGGATCGTCAGCTCGATAGAGCTGATCAGCTGCTCGATTGAGCGCACTCATCCACCAAGCGGCATCATCAGCGAGAAGATCGCTCGGTTGAGCGTTAAGCTCACTCGATCGAGTGGCACGTGGCCAGGAGTTTTTCAACCGACGACCTGGATTGTTTTCCAGTTCGTTTTGGGGGTCCTATTTAATCCTAATGGCTTATTAGATTAGGTGAATGCTGTTTTCAAGATCTGGAGCCGGAGAGATCCGTAGCCTCCGCCATTGAATGTTTTTGTCGAGAGATTAGGATTAGGGCTTTGATTGTGAAGTTGATTGATTCTCTTCATTACCTTTTTGATTTCTTCTTCCTTTGAGTGAGATTGTGAGGGCTTGTGCTTTCCGTCAAATTATTACTCACGTGAGCGGAAGATAGATTGTAAATCCTACTGTGGATATATCTGATAGTGGAATTATCTCGGAATTGTTGAACGTAGGTAGTACGCAACCGAACCAGGGTAAACTCTTGTGTGTCTGCAATTGTTTTGATTGTTGTTGGTGTTCTTCGTTTGCTATTTTACTTTGCAAAGTCGTAGGAATTTTGTTGGGTGTTTGAGGATCTATTTTTGCTAGTCCTAGATTCCTGATCAGCTTGTAGGATTGGTTATTCCGCACGGATCCCAATTTTGGCATCGCCATTGGTTTATTTCCCAACAGTTTCCCTCGAAGGCTAAGATTGAAATTTTCCGTTTCCCTATCTACTTGCTTGTCTACTCGATGTAAATATTAACATCATTATACTTCCAAAACAACGAAATTACAGAGTACTGAATTTTCGCTTATGAGATATACTGCATGACGGAAGCATTTGAAAGTTAACTTACCAAAGAATATGTTTTTCATTTCATTTGTATTAAAATCTGTCGAAGCCAGTCTATTTCTTTGCATACAAGCTTTATAGCATCGAACCATATCCCTTTTGTTAGGCTTGAGTTATATTCAAATAAAACGAATCTGTCTGTCAGATGTCTTAAAAGGAATAAAGCTATCCGGTATCAATTCTGATTAAAACCTTGATTTCAAAACTGTGTTCATCCATGACAATGTCAACTCCTGGATTGGAATGAAATATGCTGCACAATTGCTTGCGGAATCAGACTGCCCCATTTCTTTTCATCTTTTGTGAGGATAGAGACATGAGGGGCTCATAACTAGCTACTGATGCCCCCAACCATTATATTCATATTCCCTTGGGATGGCTATCATTGAAGCAAGTGCCGAGAACATCACGCAAAGAGTGGATGCTAGCATACGTGTGTACTGCCTATAAATACTGGCCCGAACTCGACACTTAAGGCCATCGCAGAGCAAGCAAACATCTTCTAGCTTCTTTTCATTCGATACAAGTAGCTTAATCCTCAGCTATCATTATGTCGACATGTGGCAACTGCGACTGCGCGGACAAGAGCCAGTGCGTGTAAGTAGCCACCTTGTTTCCAAATCTTCTTAGTCTGTCACATTTATAGAATTTCTGCATGTTTGATTACTTGCTTTCAGAGTTAAAAGCTGTTGTTACATCATATCATAATATACAGAGAAGAAAATAAAAGTCATGACTGACATATGTACATAGCAAAATATTGAGCAAGATCTCTAAAAAAATTTCCCCCTTTTTATTAATCTGAAGTTTAGTAATCACATCCCTATTCAGCAAGACCTCAAAATTTTTTCCCTTATCTTTATTAATCTGCAGCTTTAGTAAGTTATGCGTATGATTACCATTTTTCTTATAGACAGTTTTCTCTCATTGCTTTCTGACTTCATGCAACTTGAATATCAATGTGCAACATTATGTTTTCTAAAATCCCAGGAAAAGGACCAGATTCTGACATATCCCAGTTAATTTAAATTTTTTGTACGTGATATTGATTAGCTTAGGGAAAGATCTTGTATGGGGTTAGCTAAAGAAACTTAAATTTGTTTATCGTTGCAGGAAGAAGGGAAACAGCTATGGAGTTGTGATCGTTGAGACTGAGAAACGGTACTGAAGTCAAAGCTGAAGCTTCTCGCTAGAAATATGCCAATAGCTTATTATTTCCTTAAAAGGACAATAGCTTATGAGATATGAGCAAATCATTATCGAACAATGACCCAAATCTATGTTAAATACTAGTAAATGACATGCGTTGTGTTATAGCTAACTTAATTTATTTTTAATCTTAAACTATTTTCTTATCCAATTCACTTAGGTAGATTGAAAACTACCCACTATGATTTAAAATTTAGTAATATTATTTGTGAAAGATACGTATACCATTAATATTATTTTGTCTCGTTTTTTCGCATGTTTTTGATTGTCATGGTTTTGTGGCAGTACCTTTGAGGAGGTCGTGGAGTTCTCCGGCGAGAACGATGGCAAATGCAAGTGCACCACCAACTGCACCTGTGCCGGTTGTGGCTGCGGCAAATGAAAGGCATAATAAAGAAATGTGATCATAAAGGGAGGATGGAAATTGCAAACATGTACTGAGCTTCCTTATGGTCTTCTGCGATCTATGGCTATGAAGAAGCCTATATGGAATAATGTCGGCTGTCTGTCCTATTTAATGAACTCATGCTATTAGTATTATACTGTGATTTGGCACGTTGATTGATGAGGTTTTACTCTGCTTTCTACATAGAACACAACTTTGTGAACTTTAGCTCAACGAATTTTTGGGATGATGCTGGTATCTATGTTGAGCCATCATAATGAAGCACATCGCGTGGTTGATGCTCGTAAAAAAATGTTGATCTGATTAGTGTGTATAGTCACATTTCTGACTGAGTCATGGACACCATGACACTTGGATAAACTCTTAATCTATGAAAGAATTACACAGTTTCGGCGACTATTGTATTTGTTAACCAACTTGTCATGAGAATTTGTCAACATTTATTGGAAATATGAACTGGAGTTCATATTTCACCAAGTTTTTAATGTATTAGATATCTTAGGCAATGTAATTAATTTGTTTCTTTTCGTTTGCATCAAGTTTGGTAGGCATCATGTTTCTATTGTATATGTAAATGACCTCATTTGTATTTAAGCATAACAAAAATAATAGAGAACATCTTTCCAGCAATACTTATTATGGTATTTGTTACGACCTTAATATCGGCCCAGTCAATCTAGGCCCGTATGGTCAAAGCCCAAGTAAATAGATCGCCGAATCTCCTTAATGAGAACTAGCTCCAAGAAGAAGCTCGCCGAGGCTTAGAGAAGCTCGCCGATACTCGGAGCAGCCCGTGCCTACAGAGCGGCAAACTTGTCCACCGAATCAAAGAGAAGAGCCCACCGGATAATCGCGCATGATCTACGCCAGCTCCCCCAAAGGTATAGCGCGTCCCAAAGGTAGCTCGCCCAAAGATAGCTCGCTTAACTATCCACCCAGAAGTCTGTCCAAGTATGAGCATGAGACGTCGGGCTCGGACGACGAGCTCAGCCTAGGAGGGAGGTGACCTGCCATAAATATCACTGACAGTCTCACAATAGACAAGACTGACAATTGCGCGCCTGACAGTTTCGCCGCCTGACATTTTCACGCCTGGCAGTTTCGGTACTGACATTGTCGGCCTAATCTCCTGACACCCTGATACTGCCAGCTCGGTTAAAGCAACCGACTCCAACAACACTCCTGATGCCGCTAGCTCAGCTAAAACAACCGACTCCAACAACCTATAAATACATCCTCTCCTTCAACGATAAAGTGGTTGGCTAATCAGTAAGAACCCTAACAAATCTATTTATATTCAAGGTCGAATATCCTCCATATATTCGTGCCTTCCACACTAGTTTGCCACGCAAGGGTCGATCTGCCTTTGAGATCGCCGAATGCGTGATTAGCATCGTCTACACCCCCAAACACTTGTAATCATTGTAACTGTGATTCCCATTTTATTACAAATTCAGTGTTAGCAGATTTTACCTCGCAACATTTGGCGCCGTCTGTGAGAACAAGGGTCATCCATGACAGACCCCACACAAAGTCACAGTAGTCATCGTAGCAGTAAAGAACCAATGCTCGAGGAGGCCCCCTCTCCTAGGAGGTTCCCCCAAGAGATGCACCCCTTGAGGGGTCAGATGTTACCATCGAGGCCACAGCCCGAGGCGTCTATCAAAGCTTTGAGATCTTTGACAAAATAATGAAGGACATAACTATGGCAAAATCAGTGAGACAGCCTCCAACATCAGGCCCCTCCAGACCTCTCAATGTGAGGCGAAACCTCCTTCCCGAATTTGATGAAGAAGCGGCCGCTCGAAGGAGGCGCTTCGATGAAGAGGAGTTAGTCACTCTGTAGAGGTATATTGATGATGAAGAGGCGGTCGCTAGGTAGAATGGTTCGACGAGGACGAGTTCGCAATACAAAGACGGCTTGATAAAGAAGCAGCTACCCGACAGCGATGTTACATCGCCGTCGCGGGGAAGAGGATCCAGCACGGGAGCCTGGGAATCCCCTATGCCTCGATCGAGATAGTGCGATAGAACATCATACAAGATCAAGCTGTGGAGAGCCACTTTCGTAGAAGACCGCCAAGCCCATGTCGCGAAGGGCACACCCATCAAGTCAGAAGCACCCCTCGGGCTGAGTGCATATCTCCTAGGCGCAATGACCGTTTGGGGGCAGAGTCGCGAGCGATGCCTGATCCCCAGGGCACATGGAAGGGACTCTCCTGAGTGTCGAGGTGGCTCATCCGGGGGTTCCAACTACATACAAGAGCTCTGAGGCGGTCGGGATGCCGTACGAAGGTTTCCATCACCTCTCCAACATCCCAAAGAAGCCAACCCACTGACCCGAAAGGTGATCTTAACCCCGATATCGCGTAAGTTCAAGCTACCCCAGATTTAACTTGGTTCGGTTGCACCCATGACATACTCCAGCCCCCAAGTAGATACTTGCATTAATATGTTCCTTTTGTACAACTACAATGATTCCTGAGCTACCTACCCCCACCTAGTTCATAGCACACTCCACTGGTGCAGAACACTATCAACCTAGTAAATGCTCTATCTTGACTAGCTACAACTCGTCAAGACCATCATGTCTAGCTCCCACTAGACAGGTCCCTAAAACACAAATATTGGTAAATTTTTCCCTACAGAGATCTATACACCTACACAATATAATAATCAGCAGTTTAGAGAATCTCTGTTTGTGTAGCGGCAGTCGTCTCTGTCAATCAGCTCAGTTCAGATCGTATCTGATAGGATGTCGTCCCCAACGTCACGTTCTCACCTCTGGAAGTTGCGGCCTAGGTGACTTGGGCTCCTTGAATATTTCGGCAATGGATGGATACCCCCTTGAGTAGTTGCACAATGTGATGAAGAGCTCCTTGAAGTGTTGCACAAGATGTTGAAGTTTCTCCCTATAATGTTGCGCAATAAAGTAGATTGGAAGTTCCTTGTTGTTGCTGCCTTGAGCTTTGCTCCCTCCTATGTTGCACAATGTAGATGGGCTTGCTTTTGGGGTTATGCAAGGTAGCTTTGGCAATGAGATCTTGGAGCCTTGGCCTAGTAGATGATGAAATATATTAAGCTATTCATAATACAACGCAAGCTAAAATAAATACCATTGATTTGATACAGATATTAAAATCAAAAAAATATTACCATGTTCTAGAGCACCGCGCTGTGATCGTATTGGCGTAAACAGTTCGTCGATCTGAGCTCTGTGGAGAAAGTTATGCACTTTTTAGCGTCGTCCGTCGAGCTCCTTGCAAAGTTACGGCCTAAAGCTTAGGAATTTAGGGTATGGCCGAATCCTTGGGTTGTCCTCTCTCTTAAAATCTCTCTCTTTGAATATGGGTTTATATAAGAGAGGGTGGGATATGATAGAATCAATTAGAATCCCATATTTGATAGAGATTGGAAGGAATCCTAGTTTGATTAGGATTTGAATAAATCTCTTAGGATATGGAGTTTGAAATGAATGGCTATGGAATTCAATTTGTGTAGCTATAGGATTTGAATTAGATCTCATTAATCATCTTTGATTTGCCTGAGATTCTCCATATCTCTCCATCTTTGACCAATTCTCCAATTTACATGGCATTAGGATTTGAATGTTGCACCAATTGATTTGAATCAATTCAATTATGGATTTGAATTGATTTGCTCCTTCAATTATGGATTTGAATGTTGCACCAATTGATTTGAATTTTTATTGGGTTATGATAGACCCTTAAGGCATAAAATCTACACCCGTCCTTTGTCAGACGGATTATTAAAATAGAATTAATCAGTTGAAAAAAATCATTAAACAATTTAATGTATGTCCTAAGGATTAACATAAACCCTAACCATGAAAATCTATTGTCTTGGGATGGATCTGACATCCTCAAAGACAGATCTAAACTACACTTCAAGTGTCACCCAACCTAATACCTTTCAGCAGGTCATGCCTCGAAGCTAGATCATAGATCTAATTGACACTGTTCACGCACAGGTTCGTACAAAGACATCAAGTCTTAAGGACCAACTTGCCTATCATCACTAGAGAGTTACCAATGACAGTTTAGTTAATGTTAACCATTTGATAACTCTTTATTGGGCCGTTCAGTGGACTCATTTTATAATAATCACCTGTGTCTCGTCTCCGACTTCGCCAGGTAGAATGATTTTGAGATCACACCCTTTTGATTAAGAAAAAGACACAATGGTCGGTCTGATGTACCGATATCCTTTTCTTGACACATCTATAACCATAAACGCTTTAAGACTTAAGTTCCTATCGGTCAGACACTTCCTATAATAGAGATCTCTATCTAGATACGTGTATGACCTTGCTTTTAAGTCTAAGGAAATTATCTAAGTATTTTAATGAAGACATCAAAATATAAAACTTAGACAATTGATACCAGAAAGCATACTTTCCTTTATTAACAAGATGTTTTACATAGATAAATTTCCTCGAGGGCATACATCTCTCAACATTTTTATCGGTTACTCTTTTTGGAGTAAAGCATATCATAATTACAATAAAAGAACTCTTGATGTTGTTGAAACGTTACATGTTACATTTGATGAATCGTTTACTGGCTCTTCAAATTTTATTAATTATGATTATGTTGTACCTTCAAATGATATGAATGATTCTATTCCCTTGCCTAAAGCTTGCACTGAAGTTGCACATCACCAACACACAAGTTATTGGAAACATTGATGAAGGTGTTAAACATATGTCGCAAATAGAATATATGTTTCATGTTGCTTTTGTTTCTAACATTGAGCCAAAAAGGTAGATGCAGCTTTTGCAGATAATGCTTGGATTGAGGCTATGCACAAATAACTCTTTTAATTTGAAAGGAATCAGGTGTGGGAGCTAGTTCCTAGACCAGCGAATCAGCCAGTCATTAGCACCAAGTGGGTATAGATAAACAAGCTTGATGAAGATGGTGATGTGATAAGAAACAAAGCAAGGATAGTAGCACATGGATACTCGCAGGAAGAATGCATTGATTTTGATGAAACTTTTGCACCTGTTGCTAGATTAGAATCGTTTAGGATGTTAATTGCTTTTGCATCATATAAAAATTTAAGTTATACCAGATGAATGTAAAAAGTACATTCCTGAACGGTTATATTAAGAAGGAAGTTTACGTTAAACAACCTCCCGGCTTTTAACAAGATAAAAATATTGATTATGTTTATAAATTAAATAAAGATTTATATGGTTTAAAACAAGCTCCAAGAGCTTGGTACGAGATATTAATGAAATTCTTAATCGATTCGGGATACAATGTAGGAAAAATAGATACAACCTTATTGATTAAGAGAATTAATGATGACATCATACTCATTTAAATTTACGCTGATGACATTATTTTTGGATCAGCTAACAAAAATCTATGTCAAGAATTTGCAAAGTTGAAGTAGGATGAGTTCGAGATGAGCCACATGGGTGAGCTCACGTACTTCTTAGAATTATAGATCGGGCATTCGAAAGAGGAAACCTTCATTCATCAAAAGAAATATGCAAAGGATCTAATCAAAAGGTTTGGGATGTAGAATGCATTTGTGAAGAACATGCCTATGGCTACATCCATCTCTTTGGAAAAAGATGAAATGGGTTAAAGTGTACATCAGATAACATACAAAGGTATGATGGCTCTTTATTAAATCTTACCGCTAGTACGACAGACAATATGTTTAGTGCATGCAAATTGCATGTTTTCAGTCTAATCATAAAGAATCACATTTTAAATTAGAAAAGCACATATTAGATATCTTAAGACTACTTCTGATTTTGGGTTGTTTTATCCAAAAGATAGCACTTTCAAACTTATTTCTTATTGTGACTAAGAATATGCTGGTTGAAATACCACTCGAAAGATTACAAGTGGAACATGTCATTTCCTTGGACATTTCCTTGTCTCATGGTTTGCAAAAAACAGAGTTCGGTTTCACTACCTACCACATAGGCAGAATACATAGCTACCGGACTTGTTTATGCACAAGTCATTTGGGTGAAACAACTCTTAATTGATTATGGTGTTAAAACCACTATATGTGTGATTTATTACGATAATAAGAGTGCTATTAATTTATCCAAGAATTCAGTTTTGCATCCTAGCAAGCATATCAATATTAGGTATAGACTCATAGATGACCATTGTATCAAAAAATGATGTTGAACTTAAGTATGTTTCTACTGAGCATCAGGGTGCGAATATTCTCACTAAAGCTTTGAAAATAGATTTATTTTCAAAACTCGAAGAGACCTAGGTATTGTAAGTGAAAAAGAACTTAGTTGAATATGTTTATGCTTTATGTTTTACAATTGTGATTAAGGTGCTTATGTTTATGCATATTGCTTCTGCTTATATACTTATGATTATGCGTTGTTTATGCTCAAGATGCTTATGATGTACCATGCATCCTACACTCTCGTTTGATATATTCAACACATGGTGTCAAATATCATTTGTCATGTGGTATGAATTATATTTAGTCTTTTGATGTGACAAAGGGGGAGAATGAAGGTAAATACATATAAAATATTTATTCATGTAGTTTTCATGTCATATAATATTGGACATTGTGACACTTTGTTTTAGCTAACAGACTTGGAATATAATATGAAATAGTTTAGGCATATTTCTGCTTATTTCTAACCAGCTTTGATGCATGTTGAGTTACTTCTCCGTAGCAATCAAGCATCTCGGCAGGGGAAGAGTAAGTTATTTTTATTATTATCATATTATATTTTCTATCTGATATCATTTGTTGTCATCATCAAAAAAGGAGAGAGTGTTGGTATATTGGAACTCACCGTAATGGAGTTTTGATTATGTTCACAAATGATATATGTACTAATGATTTAATTCAAGTGTGTGAAGGATGAAAACAATGTGATGAACAAATTAAAGCCATGAAGAAACTAAAAAGTGGTGTAGCTCGAAATCTAAGACTTGGAAGCCAAGATTGTGGAGTCAATTCTAAATTCAAGACATGTAGCAAGATACTCAAGTGAGGACTCAAAATCAAGACTCGATGGCCCAAGATAAGAGATTGAGACCCAAAAACTTAAAATGTATCATATTGTGTAAGTAAGAGTCTTAGTGTGTAAAGTCATTATCTTGGAGCTACACACACAAATCTTAGAAAAAAATCATTTTAAAATGTGTTAATATATTTTAAATTAGTATATAATTCTTTTCAAATGATTTTAAAATGATTTTATGAAGAAAAACTCACGTATCATAGAATAACCGACTATCCATCCCCTAAAAACCGACTATCTGGATGTAGATTTCGAATAGAACTCTCTAGACTATAGCAGCCCACTATAATCATATAGTAGCTGACTATCTGCAAAAATATAGCCGATTATCACTTGGAGATAGTTGACTATCTGAGTCAAACGATTGCTATTTAAGGAAAACACGATTTACACAAACTACTCGTTTCTGGCCATTAGAGGAGTGATTTTTGAGCACGATTTGAAATGTTTTTCTCCTGTATATATACCATAGACTTTAGATATTTATTATATCAGCATTTAAGCAATTTTCTATTATTTTCAAGCAAGTTCGCAACATTCATTAAAAAGCTCTCTTTTGGCCATATTTTCAATTCTTTTGTGCTAATATTTTCCAATCTTTGTATATGCATTTTGGCCTCTATTAAATATTGATTTCAATCTCTAAAGCTCAAAGCTTACATTTTTCAAGAGATGTACTTAATGTTTCTTTTCATCTTTTTGTGCTTCACTTACATTCTTTCTTAAAATCAAAAAGCTTTGATTTTTCTCTATAGCCACTCAAAAACACAAAGCTCCATATATTGGCTATAGGATCTAGTGTATAAAGATTATCATCAGAAAGTTTGTAAGCCTTTGGAGAAGGCATTGGTAAGGTGGTGTACTCCCTAGTGAAAGGGATTTTCTTTGGTTGGTTTGAAATTCCTAGTTAAGTTCTAGCTAGATGGTTAGAAAATCCTAGCAAGTGGAGCTAGGAAGTTGTATTGTAGATTTTGTAATAGTTGATTAAAGCCAAAGGGAGGTCACGGATTGGATATTACCAAGTAGTGGGAAACCAAGATAAAATCTTCGTGTTTGCACTGTGACTATTTTTGTCTCTCTGCTCATCATTACTATTTACTTGCTTGTGATCTAATATTTTGTTGTGCATCTTAATGTTAATTGCAAGTAATCATTTCATTTGTGTTGATTATGTACCAAGATAGGTAATACTTCTTAGAGACATAGTCAACATTTTTAGAAGCATTTTATTTACACAAAATTTTATTTCATTACACAACACTATTTAACGTACACGTCTAATGTTGTCTTACATCCACAAGATCCTACGATTGTCATTCCGAGAAATGGAGGAAGAAATATAAAGTGGAAGTAGTAATTTGAGTGTTAGGGTACCTTAGTGATTAGTATGTCTTAAAGAACGCCCTCGTCTTTGTCTGAGACTACTTATATGTGAAAGGTGGCCCTCTTTCCTACTGTTAGTGGACAACAGTCTCTTGCCCTTATGATAGCATGATTATTCCTAAAAAAAGAGCATGGCTGCTTGACCACATCCTTCACCATTACTAACCAACCCCGAAAGAATTTGGAGCTAAGTGGGCAAACGAGCTACGGCTTTAACTTGGTAAGCGGGTAATGGCCTGCACTGGCTTCCTGACCTTTGGGCCAAGGCAGCATATTCGCTCTTGGGATCTTTTATTAGGATTAAATACTCTTCCTTGCTATACGGGCTGGTCCAATGTAGTAACAATGGAACACATCTCCCCAGCTTAGACGAATCGACAGTTGAGATCGGGTGATGTGACGTCTTATTAATTGGTCACGACAGTCGAAGCTGGAATTTTTGATTTTGACCGCCAAATTTTGCGTTCCTATGATTTGATTTTTGCAATGATACGAGGCTTAGGGCATCAGTGCTCCTAGATGTTGACGCATGCACTCTATCAGATGGTTGAGCTTACTTGGGGGGACGGCCTTTAATATAAGTAGAGGTGGAAAGGGAAACCACGAACTTTCCTACTTGTGTCTTCCAAAAAAAGTCCTCCCCTTCCCTATTTCCTTACCCTTATCAGGTCATACACCAACTTCTAACTTTTCAAAACTTGTTTTCAAACTTAGTAAAGCGTTATATGAGTTGAGGCAAGCTCCTAGAGCTTGGTATAATCAACTCAAAACCTTTTTTTTAATTTAGTTTTTAAAATGGGTGAAGTTGATTCAACTCTTTTCATTAAAGATTATGAAAATGACATCCTGTTAATTCAAGTTTATGTAGACGATATAATATTTGGTTCTACTAACTTTAATCTTTGCCAAGAATTTTCTAAGTCTATGAAGGATGAATTCAAAATGAGCCATATGGGTGAGCTCAACTACTTCCTTGGACTACAAATTCGGTAAATGATGGATGGAACTTTCATACATCAAACAAAGTACACTGGGGAGCTTATCAAGCGATTCAGGATGGAATCGTATTCAAGCAAACGGACTCCCATGAGTACGACAACCCATCTACACATGGATGAGAATGGGAAAGATGTAGACGTTCGTCTATACCGAGATATGATTGGTAGCTTACTTTATTTAACTGCTAGTAGGCTAGATATTATGTTCTCTGTATGTCTTTGCGATAGATATCAAGCTAGACCTAAGGAGTCACACTTGATTGCGGTTAAACAAATTTTTCTTTACCACAATCATTCACTAGATTATAGGTTACTTTACCCTAAGTCTAGCACATATAAGCTAATCTCATATAGTGATGCCGACTTTGTCTCATACAAATCCGATAGGAAGAGTACTAGTGGCACTTGCCATTTTCTAGAAAATTCCCTAGTTTCTTTGTTTTCCAAGAAACAGAACTCGGTATCATTGCCTACGACTGAAGTGGAATATATTGCCACGGGTCTTCCATGTGCACAAGTTCTTTAGATGAGACACATGCTCAAAGACTATGATGTCAATTATAATACTTGTCCTATCATGGTTGATAACCAGAATGCAATTTGTGTTTCCAAGAATCCGGTACATCACTCTCGTACCAAACACATATATGCGTGACACCACTTCATTAATGATCATGTAGCTAAGAATGACATCATCTTAGAGTACATTGAAACTGAAAAATAAATCGTCGACATCTTCACTAAACCTCTGAAAGAAGATTCATTTGTGAGGTTGCATGGAGAATTAAAGATTATGGGAGAATCTGAATTACAGGAGTTCATACTTTTATGCTAAATTATGCTTTGAACTCATGTCATCATTTCAATTTTCTTATTTTGATATGATATATGTTTTCACTTATTTTTCAATGAGATGTATTTGAGATTTTGATGATTTGGTTTGTTTAGTTAATATACATGATTTGTATGTTATCTATAGAATTTTGATAATGATTTCATGATTAGAGTATTGTTAGAGTATATGTCTTAGGGTGAGTTGTTTCAATCCTCTGGATTTCAGCCTCACCGTACATTTTTGGACCAGTATAGACGACTGTCATTCCTTCGATAGTCGCCTGCCCAACTCTAATTCTTCATATCTAAATTCTATGTTTTTTGCACATGCAACTGGTGTACATTTTTCAGGCGCATGTCTCTCTGACAAGCGACTGAAAGTTGTTCATCAGGCGCTAATGATCTTGAAATGTCTCTATTTATTTATTATATTTTTTGAACCTCTGGTAGGCGACTGTTGTATAATTTACAGTCGACTGTCAATTTGCCAGGCGACTGTGAGTTACTCAACAAATGCATGTCTATCTACCCAAGTCATTTCTCTATCTCTTCGGCCAGTCTACTGACGATTTCACATCAGTCGACTGTCCACATCAGTGGAAGTTCGTTAACTCGATCTGAGCAATCGATCTGACGATCCAACGTCACAGGTTCATTTGCCCCCAACTTATATACACGAGGCCGTCGATTTTTTCTCTCTCATCCGATCTATTTCCCTCTTCTTCCACCGTTGAATGACGACCTTCTCTTCATCTCCCTTGTCGTTTCGAAGATCCTACCCGTCGATCTCTCTCCCCGATCACTCGATCGAGAGTTTGGGTCTCTCCTCCTCAAGTCGTTCGTCGTGGATTTGGTATATCTCTCATATTTTCGTTCGATCGTGCCATATTTCCTTGTTTTTCTGTCGATTTGTGATCATGGCCTCCAAAACTGCTACTTCATGGTTTAAACCTTTGAGGAAACATGGTTCTACATCCTCACCCCACTCTCAGAGTCCTCAGTCCTCACCGTGCTCTGGTGATTTTCTGGGGATGTTAAACGCTGACCCTCTTCCCTCAGCATCTGTAGTTGAACCCTCCACTTCTCATCCATCCGAGCCATCCTCTCCTTCTTCTTCAGCTCCATCGGCTGATCATCTCCTTGTACAGTTGAAGGAGCGACTGTTTCTGCTTGAAATGAAAGTTTCGGACATTGATCAGAAGCTTTCGCTTCTTATTGAGCTGAAATATAAGTCGTTTCAGTATCACGGCTTTTCGGTTCCAGCCCCTCTCCAGGATCTGTTCCCTCCTTTCGAGGATGTCCACCAGACTGTTGATCCTTATCATCCAGTTGATACTCAGGCACCTCCTACTGAGTTCACCTAGCCTCCATCTTCTATGTTTTGCTCTCAATGTCTGTTACTTCTCTTGTTGGGCAGTCTTCTGTGCCTGATCATGTGGACATCCCTGTTGCTGCTGGTGTTTCGTCATCAAAGCAGAAGGCTCATGTGTGTCCTCGTCCCTCTGCCAATCTGTAATAAAAAGAACATTACAACTCGGTACATATTACAAGTGCGAATATAAAAATTATGTCAATTGAGTTTGAGCTTCATCTAAATTGTAATTCTTCTTACAAAAGACTTGATAATTGAGTAGAGTAGTATTGTGCGCCATTAGATGATCGTCGAAGATTGGATGACAAAGACCGAGCAACCAAAACAAATAGAGCACCATGAAAGATATCAAGTTTAGGCTGTTGGCCGGCCAAGGGAACACCAATGAGCTTTATTACGAAAGGAAAGAACAAATACAAATCTTCTCTATTCACAAAGAAAAAGAAGCATACAATGATCTCTCCAAAAGCTCTCAACATTTTCTCAACGTTGGCTCTCACAAAAGGCAGCTCAAAGTTCTATGTTTGTGTTCCACCTTTGTTCCACTTTGAAACCCTCGTCTAAACACCCTCTATATAGCCCTAAAGTACAATAGGTGTTATCATTGGGAGAGATTCCCAACAGAAATGAATCCCGACTTTAACAGAATTCCTATCCAATCTTAACTTTACTACGAATATGATAACGTGTCCTATGGTGGGACCCCTCGTGCTGTGG
>JAULAV010006726.1:0-50003 GCA_030789695.1 Scilla litardierei | reverse complement strand
GCAATGAATTGTGCCATGATGATCATTGATATTTATGAAATTTTCATGATAATTAGCGAGTAGTTCCGTCATTCTAGGGCCTAGGGATGAACCCTATGGACCCGATCTTTTGAATTGTGATGAATTTATGGATTTGTTGCTAGAATTGATATTGGTTATGTTATGATTGATATATTACGAGTAGATAGGAATTCATATCGATTGGGATTTGCAAGAGATTGGATCCCAATTGAGAGGAAGGCCTAGATATTCGATTTAGATCGATAATTAAATTTCTCTAAACTTGGTTTGCAAGAGATTGGACCAAAGCTTGGATTTTTAATTATAAATCTATATTAATATTCGTTTGCAAGAGATTGGACGAATACGAATTATCATAACCTAGATCGTAGCTTTAGTTTGCACGAGAGTGGGCTCAAGATGCGATTGGACAATGATGTCGTTCTTCACGCTAGCAGCTTAGGCTAGGGTTAGCACGAGAGTGTGCCGTAACCTGGTTTTCTATAGACAGGCAATAGCGCGAGAGCGTGAGCTTAGTTTTACATTAATTTGCGACTAGTTCACCTATGTTCAAGCTTAGCAACAATGAAATTTTATGATTCACAAGGATGAGAGACGGTCCGTAGTGGGGATTTCCTATCCCTAGACGTTTTATTATATTGATATTTCTTGCTATTGAACAATTGCGATGATTCACCAAATCTACTCTTACTCTATTGATAGCTAGCTAATTAAAGTGAGATACTGTCAATTGTCCTCCCTGTGTTCGATACCCACTCGCCACTACACCGTGCGCTTTAGGTAAAACTACAAGTCGTTTTTCGGGAGTATATCCGGACGTGATCAGTGGCCGGGGTCTTGGACTGCAGCGGGGAGAGGGGAGGAGGCAGCGGCTTGCCGGTGACGGGGCTGCCGTTGGGGGTTCATTACGATGATGAGGAGCCTGGGTGTTTTGCATGGAGGTGGAGGAAGAGAGGAGAATGGCAGACGGGGTTTTGTGCGGCGGTCGTGAGGGTGGTGCGGGCGGAGGATGGCCGAAGGGATGTACCGGCCTGTTGAAGGGAGGTGGCTGCCGGACAGGTGAGGGAGAGGACGGCAGGTCGAGAGGAGAGGCAAGCGGTTCGAAGAAGGGAGGAACGGCAGGTCGAGTGTATGGCGGCTGGGAGAGGAACTCGGCCTGTGCATGGGAAGTAAGGTAGGGTTCTGTGTTTGTTGATGGTTTATAGGGGGGATCTAAGGTTTTAGGACAAGGTAGGGTTTCAAAGGAAAACCTGGGCTCTTGTTTGTGCGGCTGAGGTGTAGCCTTAGGATTTGCTATATAGTGTAGGAGAGAGGGAGAGTAGGTTCAGTTGTTGGGGGTTGTTAGGTTAGACTTAGGTTTTTAAAAATAGTAGAAAGCTCCTAGGCTTTCACTAGAGCATGGGACAATGAGTTTTTAGGTTTTGTTTACTAACATATTGTATGGTTTATTAAAATATAAGGGTGTGTGCATGGGGCTAGCCCCTGGGAAAATGATGTGTGTGCGAAAATTGTAAGGGTGGAGGCTGCTCTAAGGGGAAAAATAGGTGTTACGACCTAAAGATCGTGATAATCCGACCTTCCAACCCAGTCCGCCGAATACCCTGCCAGCTCGCCACTCCACAAAGGACAGCTGGCCCAACAACATGAAGCTCCTCTCCCCAACATCAGAGGCCGCTCGCTTGTTTTCCCTGGCCAACAGGGCGCCTGTCGACCCTAAAGCCTGACACGACTGGGGGAAAGGCACACTCCGCCTCGATCGGTGATAAGGGCGCACTCTGCCACGGTCACAGCTGGACGCGCACCCGTTCTGCCCCCAGCTCGCCGGGAACAGCACGCAAGGTGTACGACTAGACCGTTCGTCCTCAGTCAGGGGCAACCCAGCGAACCATCGGTAGCCCTGTGCCTCGGATGCACTCCGACGACTCTTTGGCACATCAGACACGACAAACAACCTTGTACAAGGACGCTACTGACACATCCACCGCCTGACCATCTGACAAAGCACCCCCGAGCCACTGCGCCCCCTGACACTTGGTGCTTTCGGCCCTGACATCCTGACAAAAGTTCCCCTGGCCGTTGCACCGTCTGACAAAAGCATGGCTGACACCCCTGATCCTAACATCCTCATCCAAAGCTTCTGCTGACAATTAGACCAGCTCAGCACGTCGAGTCAAAACGCTGGGTCAGCCTCACCTAACCTCCTCCATTAGGTATAAATACCCTTTCACCTCCAATGGGGAAGGGGTTGGCAATTTTACTCTCAGTCTCATTATTCACATACAAGAGCAAAGGTCTCCCATATCTTTGTTCTTCCACATCCGATAGCTCGTCACGTACGGTCGACTCACGCTTAGTCTGACCTGCATGCCTGGATCCCGCTTTAAGTCCTATTACTAACTTAGGCATCGGAGAGGCTAAGGGTTGGATCCTAACCTGGCCTTTTTGACGAGCTGCTCCTTGTGCAGGCAAGCTCATCTCCACAGGTCGCACTCAACTCCAACCTCTGGCAGTGCGAGCATGGAGCAAAGTCATTGAGGAATGGGTCACGTGGTCAGCCTTCGTAGTGCACTCAGCCTCTTCACTACACTAATCACCTATCAAATAGCCTACCCTGATTCCATCATAAACATAACCACGGTGCCCTTGGTTCCCTGTAATATAAATTCATTGTACGCGAGTTTTACCCCGCAACAATTGGCGCTGTCTGTGGGAACGAAACGTCACACCCATGTCTAACTCCATACCCATTAACCGAAATCCTGACCATGGCAAAGATCCTGTGGACCAAGAATCACATTCTCACCCAATGACTCCAGCGACTAATCCACCCCCCGAGGTGGAGGTCGAGACTGTCCAGGTCTCGGCCCGTGCTGTACAGCAGAGCTTCGAGGCCTTCACTAAGATGATTGAAGGCTTCGCAGTGACCATGACCGAAGCACCCCCTGGCCCTTCTGAACCCTCAAACATGAGGTGAAATCTTCACCCTCAGTTCGATAAGAAAGTGGGGCAGAGAGGGCTCGTTGAGGAGATAGCGGCCCAACAAAGGCTCTTGTACCAAGAGATGTAGGTCGCACAGCTGCGCAAGCACCAGGAAGAAGCTGCTGCTGCTCAGAAGCGTCTAGATGAAGTAGCTGAGGCCGCCAAGCCTCAACGAGGAAGCCACTCATCACCAGCTATGTTTCATCATCGTGGAGTGCAAAAGGCTTAGGCGGGAGAATGAGGAGAATCTGGAGATCCTAGAGATGTTGACCTCGGGCCAGCGGCGCAGGAATGGGCACATCACGCCCTCCACCGGGTCCCCACCTCGAGGGAGAAACCCTCCGTGACGGCCCCTCTCCCCATCAGAATGAGGAGACCGTCGCCACCAATGCCGAAACAGAAGCCGCACCCCAGATCGCCTCAACGAGAAAGCCATCCGTCAGCAACTCCGCTTCCTCGTCGCAGAGCGCGAATGGCTCAGGAGGGAGAATCGGGAGCATATGGAGAAACCTGAGGTGTCGACTTCGGGCCGACGACACTGAGCGCCCGTAGTCTACCCTCAGCTGGATCTCCGCCTCGTGGAAGGAGTCCTCCGTGACGACCACCTCGTCCCTCCCTGGGGCATGACAACCGTCGACAGCCGAGGCGGGACCGGAGCCGAACCCCAGAGTTGAGGAGGGGGTGCACGCCTGAGCGCCCTACTTCCCCTGAGGAAGCCACGCCACTGGCATGATGGATAACTTCGGCCCCGAGACCCGTAAGGTTCAAGGCCCCCCACCTAGCGACCTACAACAGAAAGGGCGACCCCCTCTCGCACGTGCAACAGTACCGAGGGGCAATGGAGACACAGGACGTGGATGATGCTTTCCTTTGACTCGGCTCTGGAATGGTACTACGGCTTACCTGTGAGGTCCATCGAGAGCTTCGACGAGTTATCTCACAAATTCTGCCTGGAATTCCGGGCCGGGTGCATAAGGAAGAAGCCCACGGACTACCTCTGCACAATAGTCCAAGGGGAAGGGGAGACGATTGGGAAATACCTACCCTGCTTCCAGGACGAGAGATGGGGTGTAGTGGCCTGCGGTGACGAAGTCCTCATGTTGGCCTTCAAGGCCCGGCTGAGGAACCAAAGCCTCCACAAATCCTTGCTCCAAGACCTGCCTGCTGACTACGACGTCCTAGTCGCTCAGGCGGAGAGGTACATACTGAGCGAGGAGGCCCTCAGTACCAAGAACCAGGTCGCCCAGGCGAGGGTGTCTCAAGGCGAGCCTCGGTCCCATCCCAGGCCGAGGCAAGAAGATAGGCCACAGGGCTGTGACCAGCTGGCTCAGCCAAAACGCGACCCAGTGGGGCATCGCCCTCAAAATCCTCAGGCCAAGTGCGAGAATTCGCCCCAGCCAAAGCACGTACGATCTAGATGTTGGAAGGACCCCTGTGGGCCCAATACACGCAGCTTAATGCCCCAATGATAGAGGTGTTGGCCGCGGCGTCAAGGGCCAGGCTACTACCGAACCCACCCAGAGAAATGAAGTCGGATCCAGCGAGGCGAGATCTCCAAAATTATTGTCGGTACCATCGGGATCATGGTCATGACACCGACAATTGCTTCACTCTGAGAAGGGAGATCAAGCAGCTGATCCAAGCGGGCCATCTTGGGGGCTTCATCGAGGGCAAGAGGCCAGCCCGAGAAGAAGGAGCTCCGCGGGGAGCACGAAGAGGAGCTTCGCCCGCCAAGGGTGGTCCTGTGCATAGATGTGATATGCAACGAACCGTCCTCAGGGGGAGCATCGTCATCAAGCAAGAAGGCGTATGCACGGCAGGTGATGGCGGCGGACCTCGGCGTTGGGGTGAAGTGGAGAAGGCTGGCTCGACCTCCCATTACTTTCACCGATGAAGACCTTGAGGGAGTCGAGCTACCGTACGACGACGCCATCGTTATCGAAGCTCAGATGGGGACAGCCATCAACAGCCGCCTCCTGATCGACACCGGAAGCTCCTGCGACATTCTATTCATGTCGACGGTTAAGAAGATGGGGCTGAAGCAGGCTGACTTGAGGTCCTGCACAGGACCCATCGTCGGCTTCACTGGCCACTGATCACTCCGTGTTTTACACCTATTTTCCGCATGATTGCATGCCATTTAGATAGCTCAAATCACGCTTTTCACGACTTATCGACAATATTGCGATACTTTTCACGATTTGTTGTTTTTGTCATATTTCAGGAGATTTGGAGCGATTTAGAGTGATCCCGTGATACACCTACTCCAGAGTGTCACCGATGACTTCCCCGAGGGGTATTTTGCTATTGGAGAGGAGCGGAAGAAGAAAGAACGTCGTAGGAGCAACAAGGAGGCAAAAACAAGCTGTTTAGGCATTTTTGGTGTCTCACTCGGCCGAGTGAAGGAGTCACTCGGCCGACCAGCGAGACCCTGCTCGGCCGACCAGATCGGATACGCTTCAAGTGTGCACTCGGCCGAGCACCAGAAGCCACATCGGCCGAGTGACGGAACCCCGTCCGCCCGAGTGGCACTCAGACGACGCCCATCAAAAAGAGCCAACTTACTGTTTTTCGTCTGCCTGAGCTTCAGAAGACCCACTCGGCCGAGTGGAAATTGCCGACCGCCCGAGTGAAGAGAAGCCATCGGCCGAGTGACGACAACTCACTCAGCCGAGCGACGCCCAAAGTGAAGACTCCCAAGACCCCAGACTTACTGGAAATTCTCGGGGTTTCTCACTCGGCCGAGCGACATTTGTCACTCGGCGAAGTGCGACGCGCTGCCTGTAGCGTAAATTGCGATTTTCAGGCTGCGCAGGGGCATTTTGGTCACAGTTTTTTGGACGATTTAGGGGGGTATTTAACCCCAGTTTTTAACCTAGGTTAAAGAGCCTTTTCCTTTACTTTTTGCAGCCTTTTAGATTAAACTTTTTAGCTTTTGATTCTTGTGATTGGAGAGGAGAGGAAAGTTTATTTTTGTTGGATTCTTGGAGAACTCTATTGGTTTGTCTCCCTCTCCATTAAAAATCTCATTTTTATTGCTTATTTGAATATTGTGATGAATTCTATTGTTATTTCAATTGTTTATTCTTGCATTTGTGATATGAATTGTGAGTAGTCTATACGTCTTGGGGCGTGGGGATTAACCCTACGAGCCCAATTTCTGATTTATGATGATTTGGTAGAAATATTGCTAGAATTGCTATTAGGGTTAGTTTGGGATCGATATACTACGGATAGGTAGGTGTTCATATCGATTGGGATTTGCAAGAGATTGGATCCCAATTCGATAAGAAACCCTAGAAATCCAAATTGGGTTGAAATTGAGTTTCCGTAGTATCGGTTTGCAAGAGATTGGACCGATACTAGGGTTCTCGGCTGCAATTCCATACCGATACCCGTTTGCAAGAGATTGGACGGGTAGGAACTATCCCAACCTAGGTCGTAGCCCGAGTTTGCACAAGAGTGGGCTCGGGACGCGATTGAACGATGATGTTGATCCTAATGCTAGCTTGCCTAGGCAAGGGTTTGCAAGAGATTGGACCCAAAACCTAGACTAGCTATAGACCGGCAATAGCGCGAGAGCGTGAGCTAGGTTTTACATTCAGTTGCAACTAGTTCATCCGAAATTCTACTCTAGCAATTGTGATACCAATGAATCACGTTGACGAAATACGGTGAGTAGCGGGGATTCCCCATTCCCTAGGCGTCTTTATTTGATTTTATATCTTCATACTTTGTCTGACGATTGTGACAGGATCGCCAAAAGGCAAATTCCCTCTTTTCTGTTCTTATAGCCAGGTTGTTTGGAGCAGGCACTGTCATTCGTCCTCCCTGTGTTCGATAACCCGCTCGCCGCTACACCGTGCGCTTGCGGTAAAACTACAACCGTTCTCCGGGTTGCACTCCGGAGCGATCAAGTTTTTGGCGCCATTGCCGGGGAGAGGCCATTTTGACGGTGTCCGGCATCGACCACCCGGTTATTTTTCTTTCTTTCTTTACTTTCTTCTATATATCCTGTTCTAACTCTGTTTACAGCCCTATTTGCATACTCTCCCCGCATTTTGCATAAGATCTTAACAGGTAGAATGGAGGATGCAATGTCGACAACGGAACTCAGTCAGGAAGATTATGACTCCTTCACAGTCCTCCTTAAGGAGCTCGTCGATGAGTTCCACACCACAGGAGCTTTTGCTATCGATATCAAGGACCCCGACGAACAACTGTTTGCTAGTTTTGTGATGGATCAAGTCTCCCCGGATGGGACTATCGGGGGCAATGTCAGAGTTGATGTGATAGACGAAAAGTTATATTTCGAAGACGGTAGAACAAGTGTCGAAGAGCACTATACTCCCGAAGAATCTTTCGAGCAAACAGATGTTCAGGGAGTTACACTCTTTGACACTCACTCTTGCTTTTATGAATCGTCCGATGTGTTTCTTGATTCCAGGAACGAACCGGAGCAGAGTGAAGGTTTTGACGATGCTAGCACAGAATCGGAGAGCGCATATTTCGATGCATCGTCCTCACCAAGTAGTGAGTCTGAGTCTTCGCATGAGAGCACGCCACCTGAACATGAGCTAAACTCGGATGACAAGGAAGAAGCCAAACTCATGCGAGCTGATGAAGTAGAAGGAGCGGCACCCCTTGAGGTAGAACTTAAACAATTACCACCGAATCTAAGGTATGCCTTTTTGGGGAGTAAATTAACTTTTCCGGTGATAGTTAACTCCCACCTCACGCATGATCAACTCGAGAAACTCCTAGACGTTCTTAGGAACCACAAAGATGTCCTTGGCTACACTATCTCCGATCTAAAAGGGATAAGCCCTAGGCTTTGCACACATAGGATCCATTTGGAAGATACCGACGCCACCTCCATAGAGCCTCAAAGGTGGTTAAACCCGAACATGAAAGAGGTGGTTAAAAAGGAAATCCTAAAATTGCTCGACGCCGGTATTATTTATCCTATCTCTGACAGTAGATGGGTTAGTCCCGTTCACGTCGTCCCCAAGAAAGGAGGGATGACAGTTATAAAAAATGATAAAGGTGAGCCCATTTCTACACGCACCGTCACGGGATGGCGAATGTGCATTGATTATAGGAAACTAAATAAAGCTACCTGAAAGGACCATTACCCATTGCCCTTCATTGATCAAATGCTTGAATGCCTAGCTAAACATAAATACTTTTGTTATCTAGATGGGTATTCGGGATTCTTCCAAATCCCTTTGCACGAAGATGACCAAGAGAAGACCACTTTTACTTGTCCCTATGGTACCTATGCCTACCGTAGGATGCCGTTTGGTCTTTGTAATGCTCCCGCCACCTTTCAGAGGTGTATGACATCCATATTTTCCGATTATATTGAAAATATTATGGAAGTTTTTATGGATGATTTTTCGGTTTATGGACGTGAGTTTGACACTTGTTTGGCCAATCTTACTAAAGTCCTTAAAAGGTGCCAACAAAACAATCTCAGTCTAAATTGGGAGAAGTGTCACTTCATGGTCACAGAAGGTATATTTCTCGGGCACCTTGTCTCCTCGAGAGGAATTGAGGTAGATAAAGCAAAGATTGAGGTAATCGAGAAACTCCCTCCTCATATTAATGTCAAGGGCATTAGAGGCTTTCTTGGTCATGCGGGGTTTTACCGCCGCTTCATCAAGGATTTCGCCTCGATTGTTCGACCTCTTACTTCCTTGCTCGCTAAAGATACTCCTTTTATTTTTTCAGGGGAATGCTTGCAAGCCTTCAATACCTTGAAGGAAGCACTAGTTTCCGCGCCCATCATACAACCACCGGATTGGAGCCTTCCCTTTGAGCTAATGTGTGATGCTAGCGACCAAGCCATTGGAGCGGTATTGGGACAAAGGAAAGATAGGAAACTTCATGCGATATTCTATGCAAGCAAGACATTGGATGACGCGCAGAAAAACTATACAACTACCGAAAAAGAGCTTCTAGCGGTCGTCTATTCCATCGAGAAGTTTCGCTCCTACCTCCTTGGTTCCAAGGTGATTGTCCACACCGACCATGCGGCGTTGAAGTATCTTTTAAACAAGAAGGAGGCCAAACCTCGGTTAATTAGGTGGATACTCTTGTTGCAAGAATTCGATTTGGAGATCAGAGACAAGAAAGGTACGGACAATGTCGTGGCGGATCATTTGTCTAGGCTTATTCGTGACAACGAGGATGAGAGTTTACCTATCGACGACACATTCGTGGATGAGAGGCTATACGCCATAAGGCTCGGAGAAGTACCTTGGTACGCGGACTTCGTCAACTACTTGGCTTGTGGAATTAAACCGCATGGGATGCCCACGCATCAAAAGAGGAGATTTTTGCATGAGGTCCGTAGCTATTTTTGGGAAGATCCATACCTCTTCAAGATATGCAAAGATAGTGTTATTCGTAGGTGTGTTTCTAAAGAGGAGGCAACGTCTATCATTTTGCATTGCCACGGTCTGCCATGCGAGGGACATCATCCGCCTCTAAGACAACCGCTAAGATTTTGCAGAGCAGGTTCTTCTGGCCAACAATGTTTAGAGACACCCACGACTTTGTAAAGGGGTGCGATAGATGCCAACGGACCGGGAATATCTCCAAACGCAATGAGATGCCAATGAGGACCATCCAAGAAATTGAGCTTTTTGATTGTTGGGGAGTAGACTTCATAGGACCATTTCTGTCGAGCAATGGTAACAAATACATCCTATTGGCCATTGACTATGTCTCCAAATGGGTGGAAGCGATCGCTACCCCTACTAATGATGCAAGGGTCATCTCTAAGTTCTTCAAGCAAAACATCTTCCCACGCTTCAGAGTGCCTCGTACCTTGATAAGCGATGGGGGGAGCCATTTCATAGAAAACAAGTTTGAAGCCATGCTAAAGAAGTACGGGGTAAACCATAGAGTTGGCATGGCATATCACCCCCAGACAAGCGGCCAAGTGGAGGTCTCAAATAGAGAGATCAAGAAAATTCTTGAGAAGCCCGTGGATCGATCTAGAAAGGATTGGTCAATGAAGCTAAACGATGCTCTATGGGCATATCGCACGGCCTTTCGCACTCCCATCGGCACCACACCGTTTCGACTTGTTTATGGGAAAGCTTGCCACTTGCTGGTAGAGTTGGAACACCGTGCATATTGGGCCATCAAGACCCTTAATTATGATTACAAGAGTGCGGCGGTGAGGCGACTCTTGGACATCAACGAGCTTGATGAGATAAGGAGAGACGCCTACGAGAGCTCAAGGATTTACAAAGAAAGGACCAAGATTCTCCACGATGCGCGCATAACCATTACAGACTTCAAAGTAGGAGACAATGTCTTGCTCTATAATTCCCGGCTCCGACTATTTCCTGGTAAGTTGAGGTCACGTTGGTCCGGACCTTTCACCATCAAGCACATACAACCGGGAGGGGCTTTCGAGTTGGAAAGCAAGGACGGAGCCACATTCAAAGTAAATGGTCAGAGGCTCAAGCATTATTCCGAGGGAGTCCCGATGGGAGAAATCAATAGAATATATCTACTTAAGGGACGGCCGGATGATCTTTCATACCTCCTTGACGAGGTTATTGAGGAGGTGATCCCCCACTCGATCGGTGCTCTGTTCAATGAAGATTTTGAGGAAGGGCCGGATTTGGGCCAAGAAGAAAAGATGGAGCATTCCCCCGACTTCTCCATGGAAATTGATGAAGGCGACGCTGATGTCGCAAGGATTCGGGAGCTCTGCAAGCTCTCAAAATTGAAGTCTCCGAAGAAAGCTCTGTCGATACGGAAATTGGAGTCACCGGTGAAGCCGAGGACCAGAGCAAGCGCTAGCTTGGGGGAGCCACCCCCCAACACTACCCGAGACGAGAGATCACCGAGGGAGAACACGCCGCCGCAACTTCTGAATCCAAGCTTTCTCACCAGAAAATTCGACGGGTGCATCTCATATGCACCCAATATCCCGCATTAATTGAAAATCAAAGGGGGTCGAGCTCATGACCATAAACGAGCGCTTGTCGGGAGGCAACCCGACGGTTATCGCTTTATTTTTACTTTTCCTTTATTTTTGTTTTAGAAATTATTAGTGTTTTGAGTCGTTCGCCCAAAAATTTCGTGATAACGGGTCCTATTTTTCTTTGACAGGAGAGGAGAACGAGGTACCTATTGTTAGGAGGATGAACAAGGCGACGAGGAGCGCTCCAGGAAGGCGCTCGATGCTTAGGAGGAAGATGAAATCGACTGGAGGAAGAAAAATAGAGTTTAGAGCCCAAACAAAGCCAAACAGCAGAAAACAGGGTTCACTCAGCCGAGTATACTAGTCACTCGGCCGAGCACATAAGTTCGTCCGCCCGAGCGGATCACGAACGAGGGAAGTCTGCTGTACCCAACTCTCTGTTTCTTTTCTTGATTTCAGTATAACTGCCACTCGGCCGAGTAAATATATTCACTCGGCCGAGTAAAACTGATACGCTCCTAGGGCGAGTCTTGCCGAGTAGCTTGAGCCACTCGGCCGAATGGACTTACTCCACTCGGCCGAGGGTGGCAAGGCCACTCGACCGAATCGTGAGAGGGGAGGAATTTTCCAACATATTTCCGTTGCGTTCACTCGGCCGAGCGACTTAGTCACTCGGCCGAGTCGTAACTTTTCCTTATAAAAGGGGGAGCGGGACGGCGCGTTTTTCGAAACGAGCAAAATTCCCAAATCGCGACCGCTCGTCTCCTCGACCGCTGCACTCCCCCTCACTCGCCCGATCACTCACCCCGCCGCGGCGCTCGGCCACCCACCGCCGGCCGACCGTACCTCCGCCTCGCCCGAGTCGCCGCCGGCGACCACTTCGCCGGCCGAGCTCCGGTAGCGCTTATTTCGCCTTTTTTCTCCTCTTTTGCGTATTTTTCGATGATCCATGTGTCTAACGAACCCCAAACCCAAATTAAATTCGATTTCTATCTATTATACCCCTAACCCCCCATGCGTTTTGAATATTACACGCTGATCTCTTCGTTTGATGCGCAGGTTAATTTGGGGAGCTTAGGGGAGCCCAGGGGAGCTTTCGGGGATCGTTTTGGGCTACGTGGATGCGTCGTCTTCGTACGCTTCCATTACTTTGCTCTCGCGGTGTGTCGCGGTATACTCTTTCCTTTATTTTACGCACGCCGCATTTTTCACGTTTTTGGTGAGCACCCGGGGCCCACATGCCGCCCCGGACACGGCCACGCACCCGGAGAGCTTCCGCCAAGCGGAAGCGGTCGGATGAGCCCGGCCCCTCCCACGAGGTGGAAGACTCTCCTCCGCCTACACCACCACACCCTGTTCACCCCGCACAGCCTGCAGACCCCGCACACCCCGCACAGCCTGCAGAGCCCATTCACCCCGCACAGCCACTCCCTGTCGTCCCACAGCCACCACCACCGGCTCCACTTATCGGGCCGCTGGGGATTACGTTCCGAGACGACGCACACCGTGTAGTCTTCGAGCGCATTTCCCAGCGCTCGATCGTACCCTCCAGGTTCGCACACCTTGCAGACCTAGGACGCCTGGGGGTACTCGAGGGGATGCTCACGTTGTATGACACGTGGGTTGGCGAGATTTCTTCCAGGTGTCGGCGGACACGTTCGTGCGTCTGACACTTGAGGTGCTTAGTTCCATCGCTCGGACCGACGAGGGATGCTCGTTCTGGTTCATGGACCGAGAGTGCCAGGTCACTCTCAGTATGATGTGAGCTTTCTTTTCGTGGCCCGATGTCCCCGGGGCCGACCGTGGTTACGCCCCCACTCACATTCCCCCACCTTCCTTCGATGCCGGCGCTTTCTGGGCCTGGATCACAGGTTTACCTGCTGCCTTTGACCCTAGTAGGGCCAAGGCCTCAGCCATCATCCACCCTTGCCTCTGCATAGCTCAGCGCCTCATGGCGACCACCTTTTTGGCGAGATATGAGCCTGGGACGATGTCCATGTCGGAGCTTTATATGCTCTACGTGATGACGCGCCCCAGAGCTCTATCTAGGGAGGGTGACGAGTTGGTCCCCGCCGTCGTGATTGATATCGCAAGCTGGTTTTTGGATCACATCATCGTATCGATGGGCGCTCGCTCACCGATATGCTGCGGCAGTCTGATCACCCTGCTCACTCTTATGATCGGCGAGGACCTTCATGCTGACCTGTGATGAGCCCCGGGCCCCACTTCACTGTCCATAGATGTTATGGCCCGGATGAAGATGCTTCGTCCGCATGGTCAGCGGCATTGGGTTTGGTTGCACGGTCCATTCGGTGCAGATTACATGATCCTTCCGAGCCCAGCTCAGACTCAGATAGCACCAGCACAGGTGGACTGACTTCTGGTGATGGATCTCCTGATCCCCGCCGCCTATGTGCTTGAGGCCGAGGAGGCTGAGCAGGCCCACGCTGCCCATACTGCACCCGCTGACCCCGTGGCCCCTCAGCAGCCCGATATTTCTGCTACTCCTGACACCTCTGTCCACACTTCTGCCGGTGTCGGGAGTACCCTCGCTGAGCCCACCTCCACTACCTCCACGCTCACCACCACTCCCACTACTGCTGGCCCTCTGTCCGTTGAGCCCGTTTCCTCTGCCCTACCTGAGCGCACGCCGACTATAGTTGAGAGTGGAGAGCCCTCTTTTGCTGCCGTCGTGGAGACCGTGGTTCCCACCTCTGTCTCCACCGCAACCGTTTTTTCTGAGATTGTCGTGGCGTCTGTCCACACGTCTGTGTCACCAACCTCTCTGGCCGCCTCGTTGACACTTTTATACTCCACTTCTGTTGCTACTGCCTCCACTTCCTACCAGCCTGCGCCCCGGCCTCACACTGAGGCTAGGCCCACACTTGCGATCACAGCACCTTTCCTCCACCTACCTGCTGAGCCCATCACCTACGCCACCCGAGTACGCCAGCCTCGTCCTGCACAGCATAGACAGGTGCGTCCCTCTGCACCACCTCCCCCCGACACTGTACTTCAGAGCATTCGTGCTCTCGAGGGGGCGGTGAGTGGCCTCAGAGGTGACCTTAGGACACTGTCCGCCACCGTCACCGATATGGCTGGCCGCTTCGACCTACTTCCGCACATTCACTATTGCCTCACCCAGGTTCTCGAGCGGCTTCCTCGCGTGCACACACCCACCCAGCAGGTACCCACCCCCACTCCTACACACACCCAGCCTGCTTTCACACCCACACCCACACCCACACCCGCTCAGCAGCCTGTTCCCCAGCCACCACCACCACCGCCGCCGCCGCCGCCGCCGCCTCAGGACGGAGACGGCGCAGCCCCACCCTCTTAGGCACCATTGATGCCATTGATCCTTTTTGCCATCGTGCTGCCTGTCTCTGCTGGGTCCTGTTGCTTTTTGCCCACCACCCCCCTCCCCTCACTATTTTCAGGTACACATTTTGTTCATATCTTCATATATCTTTTTTGGGAGAGAGGGAGAGTTTTTGGTGACCCACTTTTATATCTTTATCACTCCTGTATCTGCATGCATCATGTCCGCATCATATTTTTCTTTTCATTTTTTTATTTTCTTTTTCATCATGCATGCATCCTCACCTACCCCTCACTTTACACGTCTCTCGGTGTGCCCATACTTCGCACATTGAGGACACTGTGCACTTTAGCTTGGGGGAGTGAGTTCTCACGTTCTTTTCGATTTACCACCTTTATTTTTAGTTTTTTCACGCCATTTTCCGCTTTTGAACTTATTTTCATCACTTTTTCTTTTTTTACCATGCATCACGTTTTTCTTATTTTCTTTGTGTGCTGCATTGTAATTAGTTTCATTTTCTCTCTTTATCTTTATTTCTTTTTTCATCTCATGCTAGAGATGACTTTTCTGTGATGATGATGACGTGGAGTTGGCTTTCTCTATATGCATGCTATATTTGTCATGTCTTAGATTTTATTTCCGACATCATATGCTATGATTTGCCTCGCATTTAGAGATAGTAACCCACACTTTTTCTGTATGAAAATGGATGAAATTTTATTATTAGCTGAGTCTAAATATTCATATGTATGCTATCGCAGAAAACACACCAAGATTCACGCATTGAATGCATATATCTGCAGTACCGTTTTCTTTTCCTTCATCACTTCTATATGCATGATTTGTACATTTCACTTCAGGATGATTGAATGATGTTAGCTATGATAAATCTAGATTAGTTTAGCTTTTTTGTGATCAAAACTTAGTAGATTAGATTACCCTGCTGAAGTTGTCTTGCACGTCTTATATAGTGAACTGAGAGACATATTTACTTCTTTCTCCACATATCTTGAACATCAATTCTCTATCTTAAAATCATTGGTGAATCTCCCCTTAGCGATTCTAATATATGGCATTTCCCCCGTTATTAAAGTCCTATCTCCAAATTTCCCAAAACCAAAGAAAGAAAAAGAAAAATTCTTGTATATCCTTATTTCTCTTTGATTTGGGATCATTGTGTATATATGCTATTTGAAAAAAAAGGGAAAAGAAAAGAAAAGAGAAAAGAATCTCAATAAACGATCCCATCTCATGTTCTCTCTTTCTTCTCTCTTTTTGTTTTTATTTTCATTACTTTTGGAGCTTCATAAAAATGGGGATGTAAATATTGTTTTTTTTATGCCACCACGCTTATAGATAAGTTTGGGGGAGGGAATCCAATGATGTGTGAGAGAGTGTCTACTTGACGGTGCACGACAACCTAGGCTAAGTAATATTCTATACTCGGTGAGATCGTTTTAGCTTCACGAAATCCAGAAATCTATGCCTAGCACTCATTTCATGAAATCCACACTTTTCTATTCTTTCTATTCTATTGCGTGATATTCTTATACTCCTCTTAGAAAGCGTTCAATTGAAAAGTGTGTGATCAGCGATATTGTATACCGCTTTAAATGATTCAGGCGATGTTAATTCTAAAATTATTCCGTTTTTCATGCTATATCAATATTCTTGGGTTTTCTATCTCTATTTGCACCATTATACTATGATATCGAAATAAAATCCTTTGACATGTGTTTTACATTCGGTGCATGCTATATGAGTAAGCAAAACCCACGTCCTGAGAAAATGATCTAGCAGCTTCCCTCTTTGCTTTCTACTTTCTTCTTCGTTTTTCGTTTTTCGTTTTTCGTCGTTTTCGTTTTCCGAATCCACCGGGTTCGCCTTTTACTTATCTTCCTCGAGGACGAGTAAGAGGTAAGCTTGGGGGATTTTGATCACTCCGTGTTTTACACCTTTTTTCCGCATGATTGCAAGCCATTTAGATCGCTCAAATCACGCTTTTCATGATTTATCGACAATATTGCGATACTTTTCACGATTTGTTGTTTTTGTCGTATTTCAGGAGATTTGGAGCGATTTGGAGTGATCCCGTGATACACCTACTCCAGAGTGTCACCGATGACTTCCCCGAGGGGTATTTTGCTATTGGAGAGGAGCGGAAGAAGAAAGAACGACGTAGGAGCGACGAGGAGGCAAAAACAAGCTGTTTGGGCATTTTTGGTGTCTCACTCGGCCGAGTGAAGGAGTCACTCGGCCGACCAGCGAGACCTCGCTCGGCCGACCAGATCGGATACGCTTCAAGTGTGCACTCGGCCGAGCACCAGAAGCCACATCGGCCGAGTGACGGAACCCCGTCCGCCCGAGTGGCACTCAGACGACGCCCATCAAAAAGAGCCAACTTACTCTTTTTCGTCTGCCTGAGCTTCAGAAGACCCACTCGGCCGAGTGGAAATTGCCAACCGCCCGAGTGAAGAGAAGCCATCGGCCGAGTGACAACAACTCACTCGGCCGAGCGACGCCCGAAGTGAAGACTCCCCAGACCCCAGACTTACTGGAAATTCTCAGGGTTTCTCACTCGGCCGAGCGACATTTGTCACTCGGCCGAGTGCGACGTGCTGCCTGTAACGTAAATTGTGATTTTCAGGCTGCGCAGGGGCATTTTGGTCACTGTTTTTTGGACGATTTTGGGGGGTATTTAACCCCAGTTTTTTAACCTAGGTTAAAGAGCTTTTTCCTTTACTTTTTGCAGCTTTTTAGATTAAACTTTTTAGCTTTTGATTCTTGTGATTGGAGAGGAGAGGAAAGTTTATTTTTGTTGGATTCTTGGAGAACTCTATTGGTTTGTCTCCCTCTCCATTAAAAATCTCATTTTTATTGCTTATTTGAATATTGTGATGAATTCTATTGTTATTTCAATTGTTTATTCTTGCATTTGTGATATGAATTGTGAGTAGTCTATACGTCTTGGGGCGTGGGGATGAACCCTACGAGCCCAATTTCTGATTTGTGATGATTTGGTAGAAAGATTGCTAGAATTGCTATTAGGGTTAGTTTGGGATCGATATACTACGGATAGCTAGGTGTTCATATCGATTGGGATTTGCAAGAGATTGGATCCCAATTCGATAGGAAACCCTAGAAATCTGAATTGGGTTGAAATTGAGTTTCCGTAGTATCGGTTTGCAAGAGATTGGACCGATACTAGGGTTCTCGGCTGCAATTCCATACCGATACCCGTTTGCAAGAGATTGGACGGGTAGGAACTATCCCAACCTAGGTCGTAGCCCGAGTTTGCACGAGAGTGGGCTCGGGACGTGATTGAACGATGATGTTGATCCTAATGCTAGCTTGCCTAGGCAAGGGTTTGCAAGAGATTGGACCCAAAACCTAGACTAGCTATAGACCGGCAATAGCGCGAGAGCGTGAGCTAGGTTTTACATTCAGTTGCAACTAGTTCATCCGAAATTCTACTCTAGCAATTGTGATACCAATGAATCACGTTGACGAAATACGGTGAGTAGCGGGGATTCCCCATTCCCTAGGCGTCTTTATTTGATTTTATATCTTCATACTTTGTCTGACGATTGTGACAGGATCGCCAAAAGGCAAATTCCCTCTTTTCTGTTCTTATAGCCAGGTTGTTTGGAGCAGGCACTGTCATTCGTCCTCCCTGTGTTTGATAACCCGCTCGTCGCTACACCGTGCGCTTGCGGTAAAACTACAACCGTTCTCCGGGTTGCATTCCGGAGCGATCAGCCACTCGGTTCCCATTACCAGGGTAATCACCTTATCGGTATCACTCAGGAAAGAGCCGAGGGTCGTTACACGCATGACGCAGTTTGTTGTCGTCGACATTGCGTCGGCATACAATGGGATCATAGGGCGACCTTACATGACGGCCATTGAAGCGATCCCCATCCTGCTCCATCAGATGGTCAAATTCCAGACTCTACGAGGGGTAGGGTTGGTGCGGGGGAGCCAGAAGCTATCCTGGAGCTGCTATGTGGAGTCGACCAAGCATAAGGGCCCGGAGCAAGACTTATCGGTCGACCTCCTCGATGAGAGAGGGGACTATTGCGACCAGCGGCCAACTCCCGTGGAGGAGGTCAAAGAAGTGTCGGTGGCCACGGAGGAGGGCAAGACTGTCTCTATTGGCACAAAGCTCCCGTCCTCTTAGAGGGCTGACCTCATCAACCTCCTCAGAGAGAACGTGGACATATTTCCATGGTCACCCTCGGATATGCCTAGAGTCGACCCAATGGTGATCTCCCACAAGCTGAATGCGGACCCAGAATCTCGACCGGTCCGGCAGAAGAAGAGGAGTGTTGGAGGGGAGAAGATGAGGGCAGCCAGCAAAGAAGTGGAGCGGCTCCTCCGGGCCAAGTTCATCAGGCCGGTGAGCTATCCAGATTGGCTCGCCAATATCGTCTTGGTGAAGAAGGCCAATGGGAAGTGGCTCATGTGCGTCGACTTCATGGATCTCAACAAGGTGTGCCCGAAGGACAGCTTCCTGCTACTGAGGATCGACCACCTAGTCGACCAGGCGTCTGGTTACAAGTTGATGAGCTTTATGAACACGTTCTCGTGCTACAACCAGATCCCGATGGCGAGGGGGGATGAGGAGAAAACGTCCTTTATCACCGACAGGGGCACCTTTTGTTACACGAGATGCCCTTCGGACTGAAGAATGCCGGGGCGACCTACCATCGGATGGTAGACATGATATTCACCTCACTGTCGGGCAGAATCTGGACGTCTACATCGATGATATACTGGTTAAGAGTAATAAATCCTCGGACCACCTCGCTGAACTGCGGGAGACGTTTCAGAAGGTGCGCCAATATGGCCTGAGGTTGAACCCGGTGAAGTGCATCTTTGGCGTACATTCGGGAAAATTCCTTGGCTTCATGATAACGAAGAAAGGAATTGAAGTGAACCCCGACAAGGTGTCAGCCCTTGTCAATATGGTGGAGCCTCAGACCATCCAGGACCTACAGCAGTTGAACGGTAGGATCGCAGCGCTAGGAAGGTTCCTATCGAAGTCGACGGAGAGATCGTTTCCATTCTTCAGAGTCCTACGGACGGCCCTCTGCACAGCTAAAGAGGATAGAAAAGTGATCCAATGGGATGACGCCTGTGCACAAGAGTTCGTGGAGCTAAGGGCTTACATGCAGAGCCTGCCACTGCTCGCTAAGCCTGAGGAAAGAGAACAGCTGGGGCTGTACCTGGCCACCAATGAAGAGACCGTCAGCTCAGTCTTAATCAAGGAGGAGCAGGGCATGCAATGTCCAGTCTATTATACGAGCCGGATTCTTCGAGAGGCAAAGACTCATTACAGCCCCATCGAGAAGGTCGTATACTGCCTAGTCACAACGGCGAGGAAGCTCCGACAGTAATTCCAGGCACATCCCATCGTTGTCCACACCAACCAATCCCTCGAGAAGAACCCCAAGCGGTTAGATCGGTCAGGCAGAATGCTCAATTAGAGCGTCGAGCTCAATGAGTTCAATATAGTATACAAAGCCCAGACGGCAATCAATGGCAGACACTAGCAGACTTCGTGGTGGAGTGCACCATGTGAGACCTTCCGGACGAGCTACCAGTCTCACCGCCGGCGGCCGCACCTCTGAGAGCGATGGGAGTAGCTGGACCCTCGAGGACCACCCAAGAAGAAGTGGGCAGATTATCGACCATTCACATCGACGGGTCGACCATCGGATCTGGGACAGGGGCAGGCATCGTCATCCAAACACCAGACGGATGCCTGCTGGAATATGCCCTACGCTTTGGCTTTCTGGAAACCAACAATGTTGCGGAGTACGAGGTTGCAGTCAATGGGTTGAAGCTCTATCGAGCCATGGGGATGACAAACGTGCTGCTGCTTAGTGATTCACAGCTCATCATCCAACAGGTCCAGGAGAGCTTCGAGGCCCGATAGGAGATGATGAAGCGCTACCTCAACCGCATCCAGGTCGAGCTCAAAAAATTCAAGAGAGCGGAGGTCCAGCACCTCCCTCGCTCCAACAATCTCTGGGCCGACGCCTTGTCAAAGCTGGCCTCCTCCTTCTCGGTCGAGATCGGGAAGGCCATCTACATCGAGAATCTGCTGATGCCCAACATTGAAGAAGAAGAATTAATGTGCGTCAGCCAGACGACGACGTGGATGACCCCAATAGTGAAATACTTGGAGACGGTGGCCCTGCCCGAGGAGTGGCTGCAGGCCAAAAAGGTTGAGAGGCGGGCCTTGTCGTTCGTGCTCTTCGACGAAATCTTGTACCGCGGCGTCGTGCAACCTTCGACGTTCTATCGTACTTGAAGTGTCTAGGGCCGGAGTAAGCTGAACAAGTCATCCGCAAAGTGCACGAGGGCTTCTGTAGAAACCACTACGGAGGGCGCATTATCACCTACAAGGCAGTGTGCCAGGGGTACTACTGGCCAACTATGATCTACGGCATGGCCTAGTACGTCAAGAAGTGTGAGGCGTGCCAGAAGTTTGGCAGACACACGGTGGTGCCTCCAGCCAACCTGGTCCCTATTTTAAGTCCGATCCCATTTGCGAAGTAGGGGATCAACATCCTCGTACCCTTTCAAAAGGCCTCCGGGGGAAGAAAATACTTAGTCATCGCAGTGGACTACTTCACCAAATAGGTCGAGGCCAAACCATTGGCGCGTAGCACGTGGACAGACATGAAGAGCTTCATTTGGAAATCCGTGATCTGTCGTTTCGGGGTACCCCGTGCCATAGTGACGGATAATGGAAGGTAGTTCGACTGCGAGGTCTTTCGAGACTTCTGCTCAGGCTGGGGGATCAAGCTTCACTTCGCATCCGTCACCCACCCTCAGTGCAATGGGATTGCAGAAGCTGCGAACAAATTCGTATTGGGCCCCCTGAAGAAGAAGGTCGATGATGCCCTCAAAATTTGGGTGGACGAACTGCCGAGCATTCTCTGGTCGTTTCGCACAACCCACATAGCTGCTACGGGAGAAATCCCGTTCATGCTGGCGTTCGGGTCGGAAGCAGTCGTTCCCATGGAGGTTGGAGAGGAAACTCTTCGGTTTCGGTACTTCGACGAGGATATCAATGTGGAGGGCCTCGGCCTCAGTCTCGAGCTCTTCGACGAAGTAAGAGATCTGGCTCTGACGAACCTTGTCTGACACAGCCAAAGGATGGCCCGACACTACAACTCCCGGGTGAAGAAACGGAGCTTCAGGATCGGTGACTTAGTCCTCAAAGACGCCACCTTCAAGCCCGAGACTGCTCGTCGAGGGAAGCTGGAAGCAAAATGGGAAGGGCCCTACGAAATCATGGACATCGTCAGGCCGGCCACATATATCCTAGCAACCCCTGGACGGAGGCGAGCTGGCTCACCCGTGGAATGCAGAGCACCTACTGAAATACTATCAATAATTATGAGTCTTTAATAAAATACTTTCTTTTCTGCACATTTTCAAATCTTGCCGTCTCCACTTGAAAAATCAGTTTAATGCACAAGATTCCGGGGTAAGCCTAGCACGCTTCGCCACCCAAACTGGAGAAAAAGGGCACTGGCCGAGCTATGGCTCCCTCCCCCTACGAAGAATCCGATGCAGGATCCGTCCTCGCCACCCAAATCGGAGAAGGGCACGGGCCGAGCTATGCGCTCACTCCCCCCTCAAGTAAAACTCCAGGGCAAGCCTAACATGCTTCACCATCCAAACTGGAGAAAAAGGGCACGGGCCGAGCTATGGCAACCTCCCCCTATGAAGACTCCGGGGCAGGATCCTTCCTTGATCACTCTATATTTTATACCTTTTTTCTGCATGTTTGCATGCCATTTTGATTGCCCATATCGCGTTTTTCATGATTATTCGACAATATTGCGATGCTTTTCACTATTTCTTGTTTTTGTCGTATTTTAGGAAATATGGAGTGATTCGGAGCGATTTTGAGATCAAGGGGTTTGCAAGCGCTCAGGAGTGTCATCCACGGCTCATTTGAGGGCTTATCAGCGATGGAGGATGAGTGGAAGAAGAAGGAAATCAATAGGAGCAACGAGGAGGCAAAAAGAAGAAAAACAAGCATTTCAGCACCTCACTCGGCCGAGCAGAACAGCCACTCGGCCGAACAAGAAACCCCACTCGGCCGACCAGAATGGATACGCACACAGAGTTAATTTCAGGGTATACTCGGCCGAACGAAGAAAGCCTACTCGGCCGAACGAAAAAAGCCTACCCGGCCGAATGAGAAATCTCACTCGCCCGAGTGGCACAGGGAAATTATCCAGAGAAAGGCCGAAGTTACTGTAATTTTCAGAGATCATGTCGAAGGTCACTCGGCCGAATGGATAAGTCTACTCGGCTGAGCCATCCCCCAAAGACAGACCCTGAAACATCCAAAGTTACTGTATTTTTACAGGGTTTGTCACTCGGCCGAGTGACAAGGTCACTCGACTGAGTGAACCGCTCCGCCTGCTGCTAGGGTTGCGATTTCTTGGCTGCGCAGGGGCATTTTTGGCACGATTTTTTGGGCGATTTTGGAGGGTATTTAAACCCAGTTTTTGCCCTAGTTTAGGGGGCTTTTGAACAATTAAATTTTAGACTTTCTCTTAGGTATTTGAGGGCTACTCTTTGGTGAATTCTCAGCTGGAAATCATTGGCATCTACATTGGTTTGTCAATTTCTATTGAAAACTCTATTTTATGCATTATTTCTCTTTTGCAATGAATTTTGCCGATATTATTGATGATTTTTCTGAGATTTGCATGATGTCTAGTGAGTAGTGCCGTCGTCTTAGGGCGTAGGGATGAACCCTACGGACCCTATTTCTAAATTGTGATGAAATTGTGGAATTGTTGCTAGAATTGATTAGGGTTAGGTTGATATTGATTAATTACGGATAGCTAGGAATTCATATCGATTGGGATTTGCAAGAGATTGGATCCCAATTGGTAGGAAAGCCTCGATATTCGATTTAGATTGACAATTGGATTTCTCTAGACTTGGTTTGCAAGAGATTGGACCAAAGCTAGGATTTTTAATTGTAATTCTATACCCATATCCATTTGCAAGAGATTCGACGGATATGAACTATCGCAACCTAGGTCGTGGCTCGAGTTTGCACGAGAGTGGACTCGAGATACGATTGAACAATGATGTCGTTCTTCACGCTAGCGGCTTATGCTAGGGTTTGCACGGGAGTGGGCCCTAACCTAGGTTTGCTATAGACCGGCAATAGTGCGAGAGCGTGAGCTTGGTTCTACATTTAGTTGCGACTAGTTCACTTATATTCAAGCTTAGCAATAATGAAACTTATGAATCACAATGATGAGAGAAGGTCCGTAGTGGGGATTCCCTATCCCTAGACGTTTTATTAAATTGATATTTCTCTCGATATTTGAACGATTGTGGTTGTTATACCCCAAACTATTCTCGATTCTCTTGATAGCTAGGTGATTGGAAAGAGACACGGTCATTTGTCCTCCCTGAGTTCGATACCGGCTCGCCGCTACACCGTGCGCTTGCGGTAAAACTACAAGTCGTTTTTCGGGTGTACACTCGGACGCGATCAAGTTTTTGGCGACGTTACCGGAGATTTATCTTCGTGTAATTTGCGCCATAGCTAGGTCTCTCTAGGGTTACATTTTGGATCGATCAAGTTTTTGGCGCCGTTGCCGGGGATTTGTCTCCGTGTAATTTGTGCCATAGCTAGGTCTCTCTAGGGTTACATTTTGGATCGATCAAGTTTTTGGCGCCGTTGCCAGGGATTTATCTCCGTGTAATTTGCGCCATAGCTAGGTCTCTCTAGGGTTACATTTTGGATCGATCAAGTTTTTGGCGCCGTTGCCGGGAAGGCAACAGTGTTTTATTTTCTCTACTTAGCTATTTCTTTTTTTATTTTTTATTCATTTTACTCCTCTATCGTGCTAACAAATCCATCGAAACTTTGTTTTCCTTTGCATGTACACGAGATCGACGGCAAATCCAGAGGATATCATATTTGATCCGGAGATCGAGCGTACTAAGAGGAGGATCAGAGCCGAGAAAAGGCTCAACATAGAGGATAATTGTATGAACCGCCCGGAGACATCGGAGGAACTAGCGGCACGTATGGCGAGGATTATATCTATCAGAGATAGTCTTCGGCCTAAGACTTCCTCCACTACTTCTTCCATCGCTATGCCAGAGTTAGCAGCGGATAAGAATTTTGAGCTCAAGATGGGATTAGTGGTCTTAATGCAACAAGACCCATTCCATGGGAACTCCCATGAGAATCCACATTATCACATCCAGTTATTCTTGTCTAAGTGCGCCACCTTTCAAATGCCGGGTGTCTCCACCGATGCGATCCGTTTGAGACTCTTCCCCTTCACCCTCAGAGATAAAGCTCTATATTGGCTGAGGACGCAGGCGGAAGGTATATTCACTACTTGGGATGAGTTGGCTAGCGCTTTTGTTGATAAATTCTACCCGCCATCTAAGACAGTGAAGATTAGAAGTACACTCATGTCCTTCAAGCAAGGACCGCAGGAGACCCTTTACGAGGCATGGGAGCGCTTTAAGGATCTACAACATCAGTGCCCCCATCACAGCATAGAGGCATGGGAGCTAGTTCACAGCTTTTATAATGGACTCCAACCGGGCACTAAGCAAATCATAGATGCAACCGCCAACGGAGCCATTCTTTCTAAAACACCGGATGAAGCTACGGACCTATTAGAGGAGATGGCCTCTAATAATCAACAATGGGGTGATGATCGAGGGCAGTCCTCTACCTCCTTGAAGCCGATGAGCATATATGAGGCCAAGGCCGTAGCAGAGCTTTTGAATAAATTTGACTCTCTCCACAAGGTAGTGGAGAGATTGGAGAAGTACATCACTGAGCCACATGGAGCTCCCTCCACACCTACGACGGAAAGCAATATGAGTGATTGGCAAGACCAATCTCAAGTCATGTTCGTAGAGAAGAGCATGTAGAGGGAGCCTTCGAACAAGTGCAATATGTTGCGGGGAACTCTGATTATTGGGCCAACCCGGCCGCAAGGAACCATCCAGGATTTTCGTATGCAAACAATGAAGGGGCTCTAAACCCACCACCACCGCAACAAACTCAAGCTAGGCCTCCACCTCCACAACCTCAATACCAACCAAGGGGACCACTGTAACAAAATTACCCGCCGAGGCAACAAGCTGGACCGTATAGGCCGTCGGGTTATAACCAAGGTTGGAGAGCTCCGAACCCACCACAAGCTCAACCACGATCGGATCATGAAGCTAGGGTGGAGAAATTCATGGTGGAGCAAAGAAAAATCAGTGCTAGGTTGATGGCGCAACAAGATTCGCTAAATACCGTCGTTACACAACTTGGAGAGCAACTTGCGTTGCTAAACAAAAACACTCAACAATTGCCGGCCCAACTGGAGCCCAATCCACGGAGCAATACCAGCCACATAAATGCGGTAGTGGCGGTCACAAATAGAGGCGGGAAGGATACTACTCCCACCATGGTCCAAACCAAGAAGCCCGTGGAAGAGATTTTGAACGAGAAAGAGCCGGCTATTGAAGAGGAGAGCACAAAAGAGCCGTAAGAAGTAGGAAATTCTGAAATGAAGAAGCCTAATGAGGAGCGCACCTACATGCCGCCGGTGCCCTTTCCACAACGGTTGGCGAGAGCTAAAATTGAGAAGAGGCTCGCCAAGTTCCTTGAATATTTGAGGGGAGTAGGCCTCAACATACCTTTCTAGGATGCTATAGTGGAGATCCAGTCGTATGCAAAGTTCTTGAAGGACTTAATATCGGGAAAGAAGAGGAAGGAGAAAATAATGCTTGTCCAACAAGGTACTTGGTTCACCCGGAGGGAAAATGAGCCCGCAAAGTTCAAGGATCCCGGAAGCTTTCGCATCCCATGCGCACTTGGAGGAGTCCCATTGGAAAATGCCTTAGTTGACTTGGGAGCAAGTGTGAGCCTAATACCCCTTAGCATGTTCCGGAAATTGAATACGGGGACCGACTTGAAGCCAACTGACATGAGAATACAACTAGCCAGTGGTCGGATTACTAGACCAGTGGGGATTGCGGAGGACATCCCGCTTCAAGTTTCGGGAGGGATATGCTTGCCTTGCGACTTTGTCGTTATGGACATCAAGGAGGAGGGCGACACTTCACTTATACTTGGACGACCGTTCTTAGCCACCGCCAGAGTTATAGTCGACGTGAGAGAAGGCACATTATCCTTGAATGTCGGGAACATCGAGGTTGAGTTCCATATTTCCAAAGCCATGAAGCATACGCCCTATAAAGAGGAGTTGGACTATGTGGACCTCCTTGATGAGGTAATCGACGAAGCCATTCCGCACTCTATCGGCGCTCTCTATGATGATGGCCTTGAAGAAGGCCAAATTTCTAGCATTGAAGAAAAGTTGGATGACCCTCCGAATAGCTCTACGGCCGATGATAAAGACGACGCTGATGTCGTGAGGATAAGGGATCTTTGCAAGCTCTCAACGGCCAACAATTCGAGGAAAGCTCCATCGAATAAAAGATCGGTGTCACCGGTAAGGAAGAAGATCGGTTCTAGCTCAAGCTTGGGGGACTTATCCCCCGACTCTACCCATGATGAGGGGACGCCAAGGAGGGCCGACGACCACCAACAACCAAATCCAAGTGGCCTTCCCGGCAAATTTGACGGGCGTATCTCGCATGCGCCCAACATCACACGCTAAACGAAAATCATATGGGGTCGAGCTCATGACCTTAAACGAGCGCTTTTCGGGAGGCAACCTGACGGTTTCATATCATTTTTAGTTGATTTTCATTTTTATTCTAGATTTTTCTTAGTGTTTAGAGTCTAGTGTCTATAAAAATCGTGACAATGGGCTTTATTTTTGATGATAGGAGATAGAGAACGAGAGATCATTCATATGGAGGATGACCAAGGAAAGGGAGAACGCTTCGAGAACGCGCTCAGGCCTCAGGAGAAGGCAGGGACTGACTGGAGGAAGAAAAAACAAAGAATGGAGCGAAAACAGAGAGCCGTTGCAGAAAACAGGGTGCCACTCGGCCGAGTAACATATGTCACTCGGCTGAGCAAAGACTTCATTCGGCCGAGTGGAGTATAGATCAGGGAAGATCCTTCTGACCAACTCTCTATCATTTTTGCGGTTTATAGTATATTTTGCCACTCGGCCGAATGACTTGTCACTCGGCCGAGTGAATCAGATACCATGCACGCTCTGAATATTGCCGAGAAGCTATGACACTCGACCCAATGGAGCTTATCCACTCGGCCGAGTGGGCTTAGTCATTTGGCCGAGTCGTATGTTGGGAAGATAGTTCGAAAATTTTATTCACTCAGCCGAATGAACCTATCACTCGGCCGAGTCGTAACTATCCTATATAATCATTGAGCGGGCAGCGCGAATTTCGAAACGCCGCTTTCCCCAAATTTTGCCTGAGCCCGCTGCTTCTCCTTCCCCAATCGCCCGAACCGCAACCACTTCGCCCGATCCGACCCCACCGTCGGCCGACGCCGACCGCCGACCGACGCCGACGCCGTCCCGCCGCCGGCGCCGCCCTCCCCCGCCGCCGGTCACCCGCAATACGCCTTTCGATTTTCTACTCCTTTCTCCCATTTTGTACGCCCATTGCCCCCAAACTCAAATCAACTCATATATATATATATATATCTGTTATCCCCTATCTCCCCCATGTATATTGATTATCATTCGTTGATTTTATTGTTTACGTTTCAGGTTAGCTTGGGGGAGCTTAGGGGAGATTTTTGGACGCATTCGGAGCCCCACTGAGGAGGCGTTCTTTGCACATATCAGATTTTTGCTCTCGCGTCGTGCTCAGGTATACTCGTTCCATCGTCTAGCACTTCGCAATTTTACTTGGGTAGTGGGCACGTCTCGCGGCACATATGCCGCCTCGCCTTAGGCCATGCGCACGGGAGCCCGCTTCGAAGCGGAAGAAGTCAGGTGATCCTGGCTCCTCTTCCGCTAGGGCGGACTCCCCTCCACCTAGCCCACCACCACCACCTATACAACCGCTTCCTCCCGATCCCATTCCACCACCTGCACAGCCCGCCCCCGCGTTCGATGCGATGGGGATTACATTTCGTGACGGCGCCCAGCGTGCCAGATTCGAGCGTATCTCCCATCGCTCGATCATGCCCACTAGGTTCGTGCACCTCGCCGACTTTGAGCGTCTAGGGGTTCTAGAGGGGCTACTCACGTTGTACGACAACATGGGGTGGCGTGATTTCTTGTCGGTGTCGGCGGACACTTATATCCGCCCGACACTAGAGGTCCTTAGCTCTATTGAGCGGATCCCTGGAGGATGCTCATTTCGCCTGATGGATCAGGAGTGCCAGGTCACTCTTGACATGCTCTGAGCTTTCTTCCAGTGGCCCACTGTCCCTGACCCAGACCGCGCTTATGCTCCCACGCACATCCCACCCCCGTCGTTCGACACCCACGCTTTCTGGACCTAGATTATGGGATCATCTCTTGCCTTTGATCCTAGTAGGGCCAAGGCCTCTGTCGTCCTCCACCCGTGCCTCCGCATTGCACATCGCCTTATGGCGACTACTTTTCTAGCGAGGTACGAGCCCGGCACGTTGTCGACACCTGAGCTCTACATGCTATATGCGATGACACGTCCCAGGGTTTTTGATGGAGCCGAAGTTCTGGTCCCTGCTGTAGAGATTGATATCGCCAGTTGGTACATCGACCGCATCATCATTTCTGTCAGTGCTCATACGCCTATTTGTTGCAGCGGTCTGATTACCCTCTTGGCTCTGTTATGCGACGTTGACCTGCCTGCTGACTTGCCTCGATCACCGGGCCCCACTTCACTATCGATAGACATTATGGCATGGATGAGGATGATGCGTCCTCATGGTCGTCAGCACTGGGTATGGCGCTACGGTCCTTTCGCTGCCGATTACATGATTCTTCCAAGCCCTTGTCGGACTCATATAGGACCCACGGGCGGAGATTGGATTCTAGCGATGGATCTCCTCATCCCCGTCCCTTACGTACTAAAGCCTAAGGGTGCTCAGCAGGAGCCCCTCATTCCACCCCAGGACCCTGTGATCCCTCAGCCTGCACATGACCTGTCTGCACCTCCCGACACTTCTGTCCAAACTTCTGTCAGTGTCGGGAGCACTTTTGCTGAGTCCTCGTCCACCACTGTAACCACCTCTGTGCCCATTTCTGTCGATCCTATTTCTGCTGCCAGCCCTGAGCGTCCCACTACCATTTTAGAGAGCGGTGAGACCTCCTTTACCGTCGTAGTGGCGGCCCTATCCTCACTTTTGTTCACAGCCACCCCAGCCGTTGACCCGTCTGTCCCCACTGCTGCTGTTTTCTCTGAGAGCATCGTGACGTCTGTCCCCACTTCTGTGTCACTGACCTCTCTGCCTGCCTCGTCGCCTGTTTTCACCTCAGCTTCAGCCCCACTTCTGTGTCACTGACCTCTCTGCCTGCCTCGTCGCCTGTTTTCACCTCAGCTTCTGCTGCTGCTCCTTCCTCGTCTTCCTTACCTGTGTCTCAGCCTCACACAAAGGCCGAGCGACACTTAGCGAGCACAGCACCCGATCACCACCCCATAGTTGCACCCATCCTTTACGGCGGCCGTGTGAGACAGCCCCGTACTTCACCTGTCCGACCTGTTCGACCCTCTGCTCTACTTCCCCCGACACTCTGGTTCAGAACATTCATGCTCTTGAGGGGGCAGTCAGTGGACTCAGAGGAGACTTTAGGGCTCTCTCCGCCACCGTCAGTACAGTCCAGACCCGTGTCGCCATACTTCCTAGTATTCAGACTTGCCTGAATCAGATTCTTGCGCGTCTGCCCCCACCACCACCTCTGCCACAGGCCGGTGCCAGTGCACCCCCACCCCCGTAGGCACACACTGGATGCCTTCCACACTTTTGTTGTCGATACGCTGGATAGTTTTTGTGAGCCTGCTGCTTTTGCACCCCTCCTCCACACACTGTTTTGTTGACATTTTGGTCCTATCCGTATACGTATTTTTGGTTGGGAGGGAGTACTTTTTGGGGACACTCATATATGCATTATTTTGATCTCTGCATGCATCACCTGCATTCTCATACCATTTTCTTTCTTTTTTCTACATCATGCATGCATCCTCACCCACCCCACCCACTTTTTGTCTCTCGGTGTGCCACACTTTGCACATTGAGGACACTGTGCACTTTAGCTTGGTGGAGTGAGTTCTCACACTTTTTATTTTTTGACACCTTTTATTTTTAGTTTTATTTTCCCGCCTTTTCTTTGTTTTTACACCTTTTTCACTCACTTGTTTTTTCTTTCGCTTTTACCATGCATCACGTTTTTCCTACTTTCTTTGTGTGCTGCATATGTACAGTAGTTTTATTTCCTTTTTATCCGGATTTCTTTCATCTTTTTGCTAGAGATGAATTTTCTGTGATGATGATGCCGTGGTACTAACTTATCTCTATATGCATAATACTTCGTCATGCCATAGTTTTCATTTCAGATATCATATGCTATGTCTCATTATGCATTTGAGATAATAACCCGCACTTTCATGTATAAATATAGGTGAAATTCTTTTATTAGTTGAATCTGATAATTTATATGTATACTCTTCGTAGAAAGCACACCAAGCTTCACGCATTGATTGCTTATATCTGGAGTACTGCTTTCCTTTCTTATATCACTTCTTATTGCATGAAAATTGTACGCCTCACTTTTAGGTTGAATGAATGTATGTTAGGTTAATATAACTGGACTAGTTTACTTTCTGAGATTAAACTGAGTAGATTACATTACTCTGCTGAAAGTTGTTGTGCACGTCCTATAGAGTGAACCGAGTGTTACATTTATTTCTTTCTCCACATATCTTGAGCATTATTTCTACACTTATATTCATTGGTGAATCTCCCTTTAGCGATTCTGTCATTGGCATTTCCCCTGCTATTAAATTCCATGCTCCAATGCCCCCAAAATCAAACAGAAAAAACATATGAATATCTTTCTATCTTTTGATTTGGGATCTCAGATGTATGTATGCTCTATTCTTTTGCAAAAAAAGAGAAAGAAGAAAAAGAAAAAGAGAAAAGAAGCTTATACATGATCCCATATCATACTCTTTCTCTCTTTCATCCCTCTTTTGTTTTTATTTTTTATTGTAGCCTCAAAAATGGGGAATGTACTTATCGATTCACTTATGCCACCACGCTTATAGATAAGCTTGGGGGAGAGGATCCAATGATTTGTGAGAGAGTGACTACTTGACTGTGCATGCCAACCTAAGCTAGGTAATTTTCTATACTTGGTGATATTACTAAAAGTTTTACGAAATCTAGGAATTGATACTTAGCATGCACTTCATGAAAACCATACCTTTCTATTCTAATTGATCCATATTGTGTGATATCTATTATACTCCAAATAGAAAGAATTCAATTGAAAAGTGTGTGGTCTATGATTATGTATACCGCTTTAGATGCTTCAGACGATGTTAATTCTAGAACAATTCCATATTTCATACTATTTCGCTATTCTCGGGTTTTCTATTTTGAATGCATCCATATGGTTGCGATATCGAAGTGAAAATCTTTGGCATGTGTTTTATATTCGCCGTATGCTATATGAGTAAGCAAGCCCCACGTCCTGAGAAAATGATCTAGCATCTCTCTCTCTTTGCTTTCTTACTTTATTTTCTATCTCTTCCGTTTTCTTTATTATTATTATTATTATTTTTCCCGTCGGGTTCGCCTTTTACTTATCTTCCTCGAGGACGAGTAAGAGGTAAGCTTGGGGGATTTTGATCACTCCATATTTATACCTTTTTTCTGCATGTTTGCATGCCATTTTTATCGCCCATATCGCGTTTTTCATGATTATTCGACAATATTGCGATGCTTTTCACTATTTCTTGTGTTTGTCGTATTTCAGGAAATATGGAGCGATTCGAAGCGATTTTGAGATCAAGGGGTTTGCAAGCGCTCAAGAGTGTCAACCACGGCTCATTTGAGGGCTTATCAGAGATGGAGGATGAGCGGAAGAAGAAGGAAATCAATAGGAGCGACGAGGAGGCAAAAAAGAAGAAAAACAAGCATTTAAGCACCTCACTCGGCCGAGCAGAACAGCCACTCGGCCGAACAAGAAACCCCACTCGGCCGACCAGAATGGATACGCACACAGAGTTAATTTTAGCGTATACTTGGCTGAACAAAGAAGGCCTACTCGGCCGAATGAAGAAAGCCTACTCGACCGAATGAGAAATCTCACTCGCCCGAGTGGTACAGGAAAATTATCCAGAGAAAGGCCGAAGTTACAGTAATTTTCAGAGATCCTGTCAAAGTTCACTCGGCCGAATGGATAAGTCTACTCGACCGAGCCATCCCCCGAAGACAGACCCTGAAACATCCGAAGTTACTGTATTTTTACAGGGTTTGTCACTCGGCCGAGTGACCACTCGGCCGAGTGACAAGGTCACTCCGCCGAGTGAACCGCTCCGCCTGCTGCTAGGGTTGCGATTTCTGGGCTGCGCAAGGGCATTTTTGGTACGATTTTTTCCGCGATTTTGGATGGTATTTAAACCAGTTTTTGCCCTAGTTTAGGGAGCTTTTGAACAATTAAATTTTATACTTTCTCTTAGGGATTTGAGGGCTACTCTTTGGTGAATTCTCAGCTGGAAATTATTGGCATCTACATTGGTTTTGTCAATTTCTATTGAAAACTCTATTTTTATGCATTATTTCTCTTTTGCAATGAATTGTGCCGGTATTATTGATGATTTTTCTTAGATTTGCATGATGTCTAGTGAGTAGTGCCGTCGTCTTAGGGCGTAGGGATAAACCCTACGGACCCTATTTCTAAATTGTGATGAAATTGTGGAATTGTTGCTAGAATTGATTAGGGTTAGATTAATAATTACAGATAGCTAGGAATTCATATCGATTGGGATTTGCAAGAGATTGGATCACAATTGGTAGGAAAGCCTCGATATTCGATTTAGATTGACAATTGGATTTCTCTAGACTTGGTTTGCAAGAGATTGGACCAAAGCTAGGATTTTTAATTGTGGTTCTATACCCATATCCGTTTGCAAGAGATTGGATGGATAGGAACTATCGTAACCTAGGTCATGACTCGAGTTTGCACGAGAGTGGACTCGAGATACGATTGAACAATGATGTCGTTCTTCATGCTAGCGGCTTAGGTTAAGGTTTGCACGAGAGTGGGCCCTACCCTAGGTTTGCTATAGACATGCAATAGCGCGAGAGTGTGAGCTTGGTTCCATATTTAGTTGTGACTAGTTCACTTATATTCAAGCTTAGCAATAATGAAACTTATGAATCACAATGATGAGAGAAGGTCCGTAGTGGGGATTCCCTATCCCTAGACGTTTTATTAAATTGATATTTCTCTCGATATTTGAACGATTGTGGTTGTTATACCCCAAACTATTCTCGATTCTCTTGATAGCTAGGTGATTGGAAAGAGACACGGTCATTTGTCCTCCCTGAGTTCGATACCTGCTCACCACTACACAGTGCGCTTGCGGTAAAACTACTAGTCATTTTTCGGGTGTACACTCGGACGCAATCAGTCCTCGACACCCAAACCGGAGAAGGGCAGAGGCCAAGCTACACACTCGCTAAGCTACGCACTCATTCCCCACTCAAGTAAAGACTCCGGGGCAAGCCTAACACGCTTCACCACCCAAACTGGAGAAAAAGGACATGGGCCGAGCTACGCGCTCGCTCCCCCATCAAGTAATGACTCCAGGGCAAGCCTAACACGCTTCACCACCCAAACTGGAGAAAAAGTGCACGGGCCGAGCTCGGCTCTCTCCCTCCCTACGAAGACTCCGGGGCAGGATCCGTCCTTGACACCCAAACTGGAGAAGGGCACGGGCCGAGCTATGCGCTCGCTCCCCCTCAAGTAAAGACTCCGGGGCAAGACTAACATGCTTCGCCACCCAAACCGGAGAAGGGCATGGGCCGAGCTACGCGCTCGCTCCCCCCTCAAGTGAAGCTGGGGTAGGATCTGTTCTCGCCACCCAAACCGGAGAAGGGTATGGGCCGAGCTACACGCTCGCTTTCCCCCTTAAGTAAAGACTTCGAGGCAAGCCAACATGCTTCGCCACCCAAACCGAAGAAGGGCATGGACCGAGCTACGCGCTCACTCCCCCATCAAGTGAAGACTTCAGGACAGGATCCATTCTCGCCATCCAAACCGGAGAAGGGCACGGGCCGAGCTACGCGCTCGCTCCCCCCACCCCTCAAGTAAAGGCTCCGGGGCAAGCCTAACACACTTTGCCACCCAAACTGGAGAAAAAGGACACGGGCCGAGCTACGGCTCCCTCCCGAGTATAAAGACTCCAGGGTAGGATCCGTCCTCGCCACCCAAATCGGGGAAGGGCACGGGCCGAGCTACGCACTCACTCCCCCCTCAAGTGAGGACTCCAGGGCAGGATCCGTCCTCGCCACCCAAACCGAAGAAGGGCACGGGCCGAGCTACGCGCTCGCTCCCCCCTCAAGTAAAGACTCCGGGGCAAGCCTAACATGCTTTGCTACCCAAACTGAAGAAAAAGGGGCACGGGCCGAGCTACGAGCCCGCTCCCCTCCTCAAGTAAAGACTCCGGGGCAAGCCTAACACGCTTCGCCACCCAAACTAGAGAATGGAACAGGCCAAGCTACGCGCTCGTTCCCCCCCTCAAGTGAAGACTTCGAGACAAGCCTAACACGCTTCGCCACCCAAACTGGAGAAAAAGGGCACATGCCGAGCTATGGCTCCCTCCCCCCATGAAAACTCTGGGGCAGGATCCGTCCTCGCCACCCAAAACCGAAGAAGGGCATGGACCGAGCTACGCGTGCTCCCCCCTTGAGTAAAGACTCCGGGGCAAGCCTAACACGCTTCGCCACCCAAACTGAAGAGAAAGGGCACGGGTCGAGCTATGCGCTTGCTCCCCCCTCAAATAAAGACTCAGGGGCAAGCCTAACACACTTCGCCACCCAAACTAGAGAAAAGGGGCAAGGGCCAAGCTACACGCTCACCCTCCCCCCTGAACAGACCCAAAAGCCTGGAAACCCAAACCAGTGGAAAAGGACAAGGGCCCGCGGACCGGGGCAGACAACGCCCAGGGCTAGAACCTCTGGTCAATGCACTATCCCGATAAATCATGCCCCTGACATGACTTGTCACAACAAAAGGACACTCGGGAAGCCCGCCATTATTAGCGACACGCCCCCCGAGAGGCACAGGCTAACGCTCTGCACCTTACACCACCTGGCAAAAGCGGTTTCAAAGGGCGTGACCCTGACAAGCCAACTAATGGCGCCAGCTCATCGCAGCAGCCTATCAGAAGCTATCAGCTCTCACCGTCTATAAATACTCTCCTCATTCCCTTGAAGGAAGGAAGGAATGAGAGAACGAGTAAGCCTTAGTCCGCCTCCCATGAAGGTCGACTATGGACGAGATACCCCCACAATCAATCTCTCCTCGCCAACCCGGGACGTCTGGGTCGACTTCGTTTTCAGACACCCCCTTCACAAAAACAGCCCCTCGTTGGCCCGATCGTGAGATAGGCCCCCTGTCGATAATGGACCGTGCCTCCCCGATGAGCTATTCCTCTTCCATACAGGTCGTCGGTAGGCTATTCCTCTTACACAGGGGACGGCCCGCCTTCCACTCCTTGACTTTCCTTGGACAACTTGCGATAGGGAACCTCAAAGATCTGCGACGGACCGATCCTCCCTACCAGCACCCGCTCCACAACGACCCCCATCGGTGGGAAAGGCAAAAGCCACCCGCACCGCATGCCTCCTTCGCTGCCTCGTGCTCCTCCTCTCCCAGGGTTTCCCTTCGAGTCGGGGATTCCCAGGAGAGACCTTGCAACCCTTCACCATCGAGGATGTGAAAGAGGATGCAGTAAGCAATGGTAAAGAAGGAAGGCCACGTCAAAAATAGGAGTTCGCTCATCCTGATGTAGTTTACAGTAATGTGGAACGACGTCCCAGCCCGTCCACTGATCGGATCACTCTTACTCAACCATTGTAGTCTTGATCAACACCCTGTAAAAGTTAATGAAAACACCCTCTCGAAAGTATCACAAAATTCCGTCTATGACAACTAACTTTTTTACGATCCCTATCGAACTTCGGGGCGAGCTTACGGAACTCCGCCACCCAAACCGGTGAAGGGCACGGGTTGAGCTACGCGCTCGCCCACCCCTACCAGTGTGACTCGATATGTCATTAGATTTTACTCTAATTGTGCAAAGGCAGTGAAAGTTTACACATCGTATAGCAAAATTCACGTTCTATTCAAAAAACAACAAGGTTTGCTACAAATCTAGAGGGGAGAACTTACAAATGGATCCCCCTTAGTTCGACCCCCCAGTCCATTACAAAAAGAGAGGAACAAAGAAGCCCTGAAAGTCCTAATAGAGCTCCTACGAGGCCGCCCGGTCACCATCTTCGGGACCGACCTGTGAAGCGCTGCCCGACGCTTGATCTCCGGCTCCCGGCCCCTCCGCGTCGACCTCGGGGTCTCCCTCTTCCTCCTCGTCCTCCTCCTCTGAGGCCCTGAATCTGTTCTAATTCTTTACGGCAAAGATCTAGTTTATTGCGGCATCCAGCGGACCAAATCCTAAGTTCTTGCTTAAGAACTTTTAGTTTAGTTACAACTTTAAACATTGGGAAGCAATGTGGAGTATACAAACTCCAGTTCCTTTGCAAAATATCAATAAACCCCGAATTTACAGTCCACGCATTATAGAATTTGAAGGGTTTAGGATGGGAACATACATTGGGTTGAAGAATGACTTGCATGGGACAGTGATCACTAGTCCCAGCATTCAAATATTCCAAGAAAGAGTGCGGGAGGAGACGAATCCAAGAAGCATTGCATAACATTCTATCAAGAGTTGCGGTGATGCTAACTTGGTCTCATGAAAATTGATATGCTAATGAACTCAAAGAAAAACCTTACTCTAATCTTGCAACTGTTTAGAACTGCATGTTAGGGATGTTTGTCTCCGTTTCAATATATCAGTTGATGTTTAATTGCTGCAGTCTTAGCATTAAAATATTTAATGCTTCTTAAATTCATATCTGTCGTATATCTTGTCTTGGGTTGCTAACTCTTTCTTGCAGACCCCTAGCTGGAAGCATCTCACTGCTGCACTCTCCCGCCAGACCGAGCTGGAGAATGAGGCCAAGCAGGGTAGGGCAGGGCCCGGAGAGAGAGGCTTGCCCAACTAGTCAAGCAGTAAGCTCGCCAGCCAAGCGTAGAGATTGATTGGCAAGGCAAAGCTCGCTTTGACGACCTAGGCAGGAGGGTCGACCGGAGAAAGCTGTGGATGCCGAGCTCGGGTGCAAGCTTGACTCTCTCTAAGGGCAAACCTCGACGACCAGGCGGCCCATAAATATCTCTGACCAAGTGACGTGGTGCCACCTACGCCTCCAATTAATGCCCAAGGTTAAAGACGAGAACTGATGGTCCCCATTAATGACCGATTAAGGTGGTGCTAAAATATATCTGACACTCTTGCAATTAAGTCATCGACACCATTACTTATATCTCTGATATATGTTTGTTTATTGTCGTTTTAGTACTCTTTATAAACTGAAGTTCGTGGTTTTGCAGGTCAGTTGTCCTGTGGATATGATAACTGGACTCACCAGGATTATTACTTGTTCGATCTCCTACACTTGGGAGTAGCGCTCACATATTTTGAGACGAGTCAAGTTTTTGGTGCCATTGCCAGGGATAATGGTACTTGTAAGCTACAATTTCAGTTCATTTAGGGGAACATTAGGTGAGACCCTTCCACCTTAGCTTCTCTAACTCTGCCACGTGCAGCCGGTACTCCTCAACCGACGTCCACTGAGCGGCATACGACTTCTTCAGCTCGGCGCGCTTAGACTTCTCCCGGTCGAGCACCCCCTTCATCCTTGCTACCGCGAGCTCAGCCTTGATGAGGGTTGATGTACGGCGTTGCAGGGTAACCATCGCAGCAGTGGTCTGCACACACGAACAAAGGAAAGTTAAGCCCGATGACGGTAAGCCCTAAGGTACCCCCCTGCATAGCCCGTTAGCATAGCATGTTAGCTTACCTGCGCAAGGTGCCATGTCACGGTGGCTCCTAGTCGCTCCGAGCCAACATGCACCAGGGATTCTCTATCCCTGGGCAGCTGGCAGTTCTTGACGATCCTTTCCGCCACGACGGCCTCGTCGAAGATCGACTCGCCCGTTCCAACCGGGTAGGTCGCCCTCAAGAGGGCATCTGCCGAAAACTTCTCCACATCGGCCTTCTTTGACCGAAACATCGCCAGCTTCTCCTCACATCTGGGGTGGGTGGGCCTCTCTAGAGTGTACCAAGTGCTGCCATAGCGCCACGGTTCCTCGGCGGCCTACCCGACCCCCGAGCTCGACCCTTCGGGGCCCCCCAGAGGGACCGAGGTTGGATTAGGAGCCAACGACAACACGGCCTGCCTCTGGTGCTCCCCCTCACCGGGAGGCACCTGGCTAACTGGACGACTGCCCTCTGTCTCCCCTACCTCGAGGTCGATGGTCTGGGGGACGTCGACGTGTCTTACGCCCTCGACAGACCCCCCGGTGACTACCTCGATGACGATCGGCTTCTCCACCTTCTTCTTCTTCTTCTGCCCCCTAATCCCCTCGGCCTTCGTGGTCCTTTCCCCCTCCCTCGACCTCGACCTCTTCTTCCCGCTCCTGGCGGGCGGTGGAGCGACTTGGTCCTCGGTCCCCTATTCTACGGCCATCATCTCTTCGGCCATCTTGTCTAGATCCTCAAACGATAGACTCATCGCCGGATCCGAAAAAAAGAAGAAGTTCAGGGTGAGCTAATTAGAAATGGAAGCCAATTGACTAAGGTTACCTTCGGGCCAGAGGAATCGAGCTATCATCTCCGGGTCGGCGAGGCCAGTGTACTGCATGCCCTCCAGGAGTACTGCCTCTAACCTCATCGCCCGCTCATCCTCAACCTCGCTCAGACGGACTCGTTTCCTTGCCTCGGGGTTGAGCACGCCCCAATCTGACTTTATCCCCAGGTCATCGGGCGTGGACACAAACACGAACGAATTCAACCAGCCCTTGATCTTCCCCGGCAGGCCCCGGATGAGGGGGTGACTCTTCCTCACCGACAGATAATAATACGACCTCAGCCTCTTGACACCGTTGCCAGGGAGGCGTTCGGTTTGATATTAGCTTAGCTTGGGTTCGTTAGACTATGCATAAAAACATTAAAAAACAAAAAAACAAATACAATAATCAAGAAAATTTTCCTCTACCATTATGTTATCTTTTTGTTATTCTCTTGTACTATTGACGCTCCTCTCTATTTTTCTTATTTTTGTTGTCTATGTATCTTCGCTATTACCATGTGGAGACCAAATTTCGATGCTCAGATGGGACAATTCTATTTTGATGAGAGTGCTCAGACGATTGATGAGATGCTTGCACATCAGATTGAAATGCAAGCCAAGATTGAAAGGGGTGATTTTCAATTGGAATTGGTGAAGAGATACCCTGAAACTGACGCGCTCATGCTTCAGGCTGTAATGATCTCCAAAGATATCATTTCTGCTTCTTCATCTTATGGGCAAGAATCATCGCCCGTCATATTACCAGAGCTAGAATGTGCCATCATCAATCCCACTTCCTACAATACAGCTATTGCATATGAAGGGTGGATGGACGAAGAGGCAGTAAGGGAAGTAGAAATTGAATCATATGTGCCGCCAGAGGAGGTCACATTTCACAACTTATTGGACGGTATCTTGGAGTCTGTAAGGTTCGCGGGTTCAGCTAGCGTTACAATAGACGATGAATTTGAGCTACAATTTGCAATTTTTGTTATGAACCATGTTTCGGCTGTAGGAATAATTGGGGAGGACGTCCATGTCAGTGTTGATTTTTTGAGGAGTAGACTACATTTTCGGGTTGCTTGCGGGCCTTTCCCCTCCACATGATACATCCCCACAAGTTGACACACATGAGTAGCCAGCATCACCATTCCAGAGAGAGCCTACACCAAGGAGAGAGGATGGAGGAGAGGATATACCCTCTTTCATGGTTGAGACCACCATCCCATCGGCCACCATAAACACATCTTATGCCGATGCCCCATTTTTCCAACACTACCACTTGGATGACAATGCATTTTTTATGATGATTAGGAGGATGGGGTGATTTCTCTAGGATCTGTGGGAGAGACTTCTCATCTTGATTTGGATACCCCACATGAGTCCTACGAGAATACCGAGGAGACTACAGAACTTATGCATACCAGTGAAGAGAATGTGAGCGCAGACGAGGGCACCACGACCACATACGAGTGGTCCGCTCCACATCCACCTCTATAGCTATCTATGTCGATGCTTCTTCCTTGGCCTGTAGTCAACCACGATGATGTCATTCAGGACATCAGACAGATGGTGGAGCATGAGCATATCGTCAAGAAGAATGTGGATGAGGGCTTGGATAAGATGGTCCACTTCATGGAGCCCGAGTCACATCTACCTCTACCGTCACTCTCCACTTCTTCTACGGCTGAGCATCTACTTGAGCATATTGCCCCTATTCAGGGAGATTTTCATACTCACTCTCACTCCACTTTTGAGTCTCGCTTTTCACGTCCTATTTCTTTAGACTCATATATTTTTGACACACCATATCTCTCACAGGACACAGGATCCACTTCCCTTGAGATATGTTGCGGTGCGCCACCACCTGGAGAGACACTTTTCATGGAGAGCGAGGATTTGGTCGTCACTAGTACAGATGATAGCGACCCATTCTCAGCGAGTATTCGTCACCCTTTTATTATTTTTCCATATTATGTTGACGATTATCTCTAGGATACATTTATTTTGGGAAATGATTTCTTGCCATAGACTAATGCACCTCATCCTTTGCAGGTCACAGGTGGAGACCTATTAAGGATGCTTAGAGGTGCATTGCTTGGGTCCATTGGCACACGTGGCACATCGGTTCTGGTGGAGCCACAACAAAAGAAGTTAGAGCATCTACCTGCTCCACTCCAAATTCTGTATCCGCCTATGCTCATGTATATCCTAATCTAGTAGTGTAAATATTTACCGCTTTCTAGTTTAGATTAGAATAATCTCATCTCCTCTCATTAGCGAGGGGACCGTATCTAGGGTTTGCTTTTGCATCATAATAACCCCTCATGTTGTGCCCTTCTATCATTTCACTCCCATCACCATATCCGTGTTCTTTCGGCACTTTTCTTGGCCCCGTTATTATTTCTCTCCATGAGACCCCTACCACCTCCAAAGGGTGGTGATGCCTGTTTTGCCTATTGTTCACTCTCCCATTTATCTTTTATGCCCCTGACGTGCGTTTATATTTCATATATTTACGCGTGTTTTCTTCCGTGTTTTTCCGTATTTACCGCCGTCTTTTATTTGTTTTCTCGTGGTTTCTTGTATTTTCTTGTTTTCTTTCACTTTTCCGTATTTTCCGTGTTTTGCAGGAGTTTACTGGCATTTGGGACGTAAAACAATGATTTCATGTGTCCCCGGAGCAACGGGAGGAGTCACGCGTGATCCAGGGGATCAAACGACGAAGATTGCATCTTTCAGCCCCTCACCCGGTCGGTTGGTCATCTCCAACCGATCGGGTGATGCACGCGTGCACCACCCGGACGCAGCTTGGAGCTCACGAGAAGTCGCCCGGTCGGTTTAGTGACCGGGTCAAAAGCTCAAAGTCTCTAGAAATTTGAAGCTGATTTCCAACCGATCGGGTGACCTTCACCCGATCGGTTCACCTATAGCTGAATTTCAACAGCCAAGACTCGGAGCTCCAACCGATCTCCTCACCCGGTCCGCTCCAAGATCCAACCGGTCGACACCAAGATCCAACCGACAGCACCAAGTTCCAACCGACCAGTTCATACTGACCGGGTGAAACCCCCGCATTGCGCTGTGATTTTGTGAAGCGGCTCACCCGACCGGTTGACTTGTCAACCGATCGGGTGATGTCGTTTTCTATAAATAGAACCCTAGGTTTCCCAGATTTGGGAGTTGGTTATTTTTTACTGTTTTCTTCATTTTGTGACGGCTGTAATTTCCCAGTTTTTGTAAGTTTTCGGATCTTTGTAAAACTTTAGTACTATCTTAATTGCTTTACTACCTTCGCATTCCTATTGTCTGATTATGATTTTAACGGTTTATTTTCGTTTAGATCGCTTTTTAATGAATATTTGTGAGTAGTTCCCAAATCTGGGATTTTGGCGGAAACCCCTTCGGGGGCTCTTCCCGATGCATCCATAGGGTTAGGAAATCGATAGGGATTAGGAATCTAACAGTTACACGGGGTGTTTTATTGTCATCGGTGGGAAAAAGACCGCCTTTGACCGTCGGGCCAAGGGGGAATAAACTTGGCGGTTGACTCCCTAGCCATAGCTCACGCCCTTAGCGTAGACGCCGAATCCTAGCGCGCGGGAGCGGCAGGATGAGACGTTGGGAGTTATCGTTGCGAGCTTAGTGCTCCCAGAGTCGATCAGTGTTAATGGACACGGGAGTGCCCACTGATCGAACCCAGGAAGTCTGGCGTATCATCCTGGGCACCGACCGGAATATCGGGCCCATGGGATGCCGGTACCACTTTTAGAGGCAACGTCTCACCATTAGACCCTAATTTCGATCGCCATCCTACCCGTAGGCCGTATCGGCGAAAGTCGCTCATTGGGGGGTGGAAACCAAAGTCCCGAGTTTTATTTTCTTATTGTCTATACCCTGCATTCCTTTACCGTGACAACCCATCATTCGATCTGGGCTAGCTCGCCCACGGGGTGATTTCGGTCCTCTTTGACACAAGCACATCCTAGCCTCACTGTGTTCGACCCCCAAGCCACACTACAACACCGTGTGCTTGCGGTTACAAATTCTAAACCCTCACACAGGTCCCCCGACCATTTGCGGCTCGCAAACCGGGGGCACATCAAGTTTATGGCGTCGTTGCCAGGGAGGCAACGTGCTTGTTATTTTAGGATCTCATGAACCCTAGTGTCTAGCTCTTATCCCTACCCCGCGATAATTTTCGCACTCTACACTTTTCAATTTCACTTGTACACATTGTAAATAGTAATTGTATAGTGCTAATTGACTGAATCGCCGTGCTACCATCGCTACTTTCGGTTCCCGTTTATGCGACCCGTGCTTTTGATGTGTTTGCTACTTGTGCAGTTCTCTCTCTCCTTTCGTATAGGGTCTTTGCCCCCACAACGAGAATGTTGCATGCAGTTTCAGGAGACATCTGTGATCACTCTCACCATATCCGCTGTTTGGCGCAGAGCTTAGCGGAATCCCTGAATACCTCGAATATATTATCCCTCCTATCTGCCGCCGTGGAAAATCAGAGGAGATATCGAGATACGCAGGAGCACCTTGCCAAGGCAACTCTCTTTCCACATGGTGAAGTGGCGTATATCGACATTCCTAGTCCCGAATTTAGTGAAGAAAAGTTGTTCGCGGAGTTTTGTCAGGAGAACCATCAGGCTAAGTCTGTAGGCTATGTTGGACAGGAACCGATCTATTCCTTGCAGACTTCTACTGAGCGTCCCAGATCCTTGGACAGTGAGGAAGCCAGAAACAGCTGTGGGGAACCATCGACAATTGAAACCTGTTTTCACTTAGAAGCCTTCTTCCCGGACAATTATTATGAGCTCGAAAGAGACCCGGTGCCTTCCTCGATCGTCCCCACTATACCTTGCAAAACTTTGCCATGCGGAACCGTGGCCAGGGATGAGATTCCGGATGATGGCTTCCAAGAAACCCACGAAGAACTCCTTTCCCTTGAGGATGCTCAGCTTGAGAAGTATGCGTCGGGGCCTCATGAGGTTGAGATGAAAGAGTTACCCCTGGGGCTAAAGTATGAATATTTGGGGGCTGGCTTGACCCTTCCGGTCATAGTGAACTCTTCACTGCCTGAAGACCAAATGACCAAACTTCTTGGTGTTTTAAAAAGATTTAAAGGAGTTTTTGGATATGCAATTGAAGATCTAAAAGGGGTTAGCTTAGGCCTCTGCTCACACAGAATTCTGCTTGAGGATGAGCAAACCTCCTCGATTCAGCCACAGCGGAGGCTAAATCCCATATGGAAGTTGTAAAAAAGGAGATTGTTAGGCTTCTACACGCCGGTATTATATACCCTATCTCCGATAGTCGCTGGGTTAGCCCGGTGCACGTCGTACCCAAGAAAGGAGGAATGACGGTGGTTCGCAACGAGAAGAACGAGCTAATACCAACGAGGACCGTCACGAGGTACAAGATGTGCATTGACTATAGAAAGCTGAACAAGGCAACGAGGAAGGATCATTACCCTCTCCCCTTTATTGACCAGATGCTCGAGAGACTGGCGAAGCATAATTATTTCTGTTTCATGGACGGGTATTCAGGATTTCTTCAGATCCCTATTCATAACGATGACCAGGAGAAGACGACTTTCACTTGCCCATTCGGGACATATGCCTATAGAAAAATGCCGTTCGGACTCTGTAACGCCCCTGCTACATTCCAAAGACTCATGTCCGCTATCTTCTCCGACTACTCCCAAGACATCATGGAGGTTTTCATGGACGACTTCTCCGTCTATGGAACTAAGTTTGACTCGTGCCTCAGTAATCTAACTAAGGTCCTGGAGAATGTCAAGAAAAGGGACTAGTCCTAAACTGGGAGAAGTGCCACTTCATGGTCCAAGAGGGAGTTGTGCTGGGGCACGTCATCTCTTCGAGTGGAATCGAGGTTGATAAGGCTAAAATTGAAGTGATTGAAAAGCTTCCACCACCGCTCAATCTTCGAGGAGTCCGTGGTTTCTTAGGACACGGGGGATTTTATCGCCGCTTCATAAAAGACTTCTCGAAGATTTCCAGGCCGCTGACCCAACTCCTCATGAATGACGTGCCTTTCGTCTTCAGCGAGGAGTGTATGGAGGCCTCCCGCACTTTGAAGCAAGCTTTGATTTCCGCGCCCATAATACAGCCACCGAACTGGAATCTACCCTTTGAGCTGATGTGTGACACTAGTGATTATGCGGTTGGTGCCGTCTTGGGGCAGAGGAAGGATAAAAATCTTCATGTCATATATTATACGAGCAAAACCATTGATGTCGCCCAAAGAAATTATACTACCACGGAAAAAGAATTGCTCGCGGTCATCTATGACATGGATAAGTTCCGACAATATCTCGTCGGTGCCAAGGTGATCATGCACACGGATCACGCGGCTCTTAAATACCTATTGAGCAAGAAAGAAGCTAAGCCGCGGCTCATTAGATGGATTCTCCTCCAGGAATTCGACCTGGAAATCAGAGACAAGAAGAGGGTGGAGAATGTTGTTGCCGATCACCTATCCAGGATGCCTACCTTCGATTTAAATGCTACGCCGATCGATGATTCACTACTCGACGAGCATCTTTTCTCTGTCTCTTCCTCCTGGACCCCCTGGTATGCCGACATCGCAAATTATCTAGCTTGTGCCATCGTCCCCCAGAATGTCAGCTTTCAGCAGAAGAAGAAATTTTTCCATGAGGTCTGCAAGTTTTATTAGGATGACCCCCACCTATACAAAACCTGTAATGATGGGGTGATACGAAGATGCATCCCTGAAACTGAGGCGACCTCCATCATTTTCCACGGCCACGGGCAGCAATGTGGAGGGCACGCGAGCACCTACAAGACCACCGCAAAAATTCTCCAAAGCGGATTCTACTGGCCTACACTCTTCAAGGACACACATGTTTATGTCCAAGCCTGCGATAAATGCCAAAGAGCGGGGAATATCTCCAAAAGGAATGAGATGCCTCAACACTACATCCTGGAGGTAGAAATCTTCGATGTATGGGGAGTGGACTTCATGGGACCGTTCCCTTCCTCCTCGGGGAACCAGTATATCTTGGTGGCTGTGGACTACGTGTCGAAATGGGTTGAAGCGATGGCCAGTCCAACCAATGATTCCAGAGTGGTGGCCAAGTTCTTCAAAAGCAACATCTTCCCGCGGTTCGGTGTACCTCGTGTCCTGGTCAGTGACGGAGGGAGCCACTTTATAGAGAAGAAATTCGAGGCCCTCTTAAAAAAATACGGGGTACAACACCGGGTGGGGTGTGCCTATCACCCGCAGACCAGCGGTCAGGCGGAAGTCTCTAACCGGGAGATTAAAAGCATACTAGAAAAGACGGTGGCCAATTCTAGAAAGGACTGGTCATCAAAGCTTCCTGATGCGCTTTGGGCCTACAGGACAGCATTTAAAACTCCTATCGGCATGACTCCCTACTGGCTTGTCTATGGGAAAGCTTGCCATCTTCCTGTGGAATTGGAGCATAAGGCATTTTGGTCAATTAAGAATCTGAACTTCGACGCCAAGGAGGTAGGAGGGCACCGGCAGTTACAACTCAACGAGCTCGACGAAATCCGGCTCAATGCCTATGAGACCGCCAAGATCTACAAGGAGAAGCTGAAGCGGTGGCATGATAAGCAAATCTTGAAGAGATAATTCAAAGAAGGGGACTTAGTTCTCCTATTCAACTCAAAGCTGAAGCTCTTTACTGGAAAACTCAAGTCAAGGTGGTCGGGACCGTTTCGCGTCACCAAGGTTTTCCTGCTTGGGGCTATTGAGATAATGGGAAGGGATGAGCCGTTTAAAGTCAACGGACAACGTCTGAAACACTATGCAGTTGGAGAACCAGAATTCTCTCCGGTCAGATCCCCAACGAGCAACAACTCTTCCTCTAACCCTCCGGATCCTAATTGACCACCGCTAGAGGCGTCGAGCTAGACGACGTTAAACAAAAGCGCTCCATGGGAGGCAACCCATGTTCTAAACTTTTGCTTCGCTCTTTAGGATTTTTTCTACTTTATTTTTCTCTATTTTTATAAGTAAATCCAACTGAAACAACTTCCGTGAAGGAACTTAGGCGATTTTTGGGTTTTGCAGAAAACAAGGCCTCAACCGATCAGGACAGCATTTAAAACTCCTATCGGCACGACTCCCTACTGGCTTGTCTATGGGAAAGCTTGCCATCTTCCTGTGGAATTGGAGCATAAGGAATTTTGGGCAATTAAGAATCTGAACTTCGACGCCAAGGAGGTAGGAGGGCACCGGCAGTTACAACTCAACGAGCTCGACGAAATCCGGCTCAATGCCTATGAGACCGCCAAGATCTACAAGGAGAAGCTGAAGCGGTGGCATGATAAGCAAATCTTGAAGAGAGAATTCAAAGAAGGGGACTTAGTTCTCCTATTCAACTCAAAGCTGAAGCTCTTTCCTGGAAAACTCAAGTCAAGGTGGTCGGGACCGTTTCGCGTCACCAAGGTTTTCCCGCTTGGGGCTATTGAGATAATGGGAAGGGATGAGCCGATTAAAGTCAACGGACAGCGTCTGAAACACTATGCAGTTGGAGAACCAGAATTCTCTCTGGTCAGATCCCCAATGAGCAACAACTCTTCCTCTAACCCTCCGGATCCTAATTGACCATCGCTAGAGGCGTCGAGCTAGACGACGTTAAACAAAAGCGCTCCATGGGAGGCAACCCATGTTCTAAACTTTTGCTTCGCTCTTTAGGATTTTTTCTACTTTATTTTTCTCTATTTTTATAAGTAAATCCAGCTGAAACAACTTCCGTGAAGGAACTTAGGCGATTTTTGGGTTTTGCAGAAAACAAGGCCTCAACCGATCAGGTGAGTTCTCACCCGATCGGTTGGGTTGTATCAGCATACGGCCGTGTCTGTCACCAAATGAACCGATCGGGTGGAGAATGATGAGACCGGGTCACTGACCGTGTGGGTAGTGCTGAACTTTCGGGAAATTTGAAGATCGCATCAACTGATCGGGTGAGTAATATCGCGATCGGGTGTGTGGCCGGGTGAAATATCACATGTTCTCGGGAAAGATTTGGGATGCGGTCAACCGATTGGGTGACTATTCACCCGGTCGGTTCACCTGTAGCTGTTGGCTGACAGGAAACTTTCGAAATTTGCCTACCCAATCGGGTGAGAACTCACCCGATCGGTTCAGTTTCGCCCCTATAAATACCCCTACCGCATGATGACCGCCACCCGACCCCCGAAAATCCCCTTCACGCGGTTACACACCATCCAACTGTCGAATCGACCTCCTCCACCCAACATACTGCCCCTAAACCCTCATCCCCACTCACTCCCATACTTCCCCACCCTCGCCACCTTGCCATCGTCGACATTCCATCATCAAACCACCCAAACCCTAACCCTAGCCCCCAAAATTTTCGAAAACCTGTTTCTTGTAGGATCAGCGAGTGGCGGCTTCCCGAATTGCTTCCTCCTACTACGCGAGTCCCCCGAGAGCCTTATCTTGCTACATTGATGGGTAACACTTTTCCACTCTACACATCTCTTACCTTATCTGTAATGTCCTGAGTTGGTGTTATACCTGCTTCACCTGCTTTATAATCATCATAAGCACGCTCCAACTCTCCTTTTCGCCACCCACATAGTCTGTAATGCCCTACCAGCTACTGCACAAGTACTAGAGGGGGGGTGAATAGTACTTTAAAATAATAAGGAGTATAATTCCAAATTAAATTGCAATCAACTACCAAATCAATTTGCGGAAGCTTAAATTGAATGACGACAACGAAATTAACAATGCTAACAAACGATGTTAATGGGTTCGGATCCACCCAAGTCTCCCCGACTTGTTCCCGGTGATCCTACGTCCCAACCACCCGGATCCCCTCCGGATACTTGAGTTAGAAACCCTAACTCAAGATTTCCACTATGAATATCTTGTGAAAAACCTTCACAAGATCAAATCATACATGCAATAGCAAACGTGAATCCCACAACCCGGGATCACAACCTTCTCTCACAACCGAGAGAACCAATAAGCAATATAAAAGAGTTTATATGAAATAAACAAGCTTACCACAAAATCCTATACCTTGAGTTTTTCTTACCCAATAGGTGGAATGAAGGATTTGAGGAAGATGAAGTCACCAAGCCCTAGCACCAAGGAAATGAGCAGCAATGGGTGCCTAGGGAAGAGTTGGAGACTTGGATCAAGCAATAGCTTGAAGAGCTCACCAAGAACAAGCTTCTCTCTAGATCTAGAAATGAGAGAGAATGGGTTTCTTGTGAGGAAGAGAGCTTTAGATTTGAGGGAGAATAGCTATCTCTTTAGAACTCAATGAATCTCTTAATGGCAGCTCTATTGAAGATAGAAATGACCTAGGTTCGTATTTATAGGGTCCCATAAAAACAAGTTAGGTCATTCACCAACGGATAGAAATCTGTGAGAGTTAGTCGGTCAAAGAACAAACACTGACCGACTAGTTCATCAACTAGTCGGTCAGTCACAAAGCATGGACCGACTAAGAGCAGATCTGAGAAGAGATAGAATTTCAGACCTAGAAAACTAGTCGGTCCAAGAACACTGTCTGACCGACTAGTTTCACAGCTAGTCGGTCATCCAATGAACGTAGACCGACTAAGAGGCAAAACAACTTAGTCTGAAGGCAAGTTGACTTAGTCGGTCCAAGAACAAAAGATGACCGACTAGATTGTCAACTAGTCGGTCATCAAACGTTCTTAGACCGACTAACGGTAAACAGTAGCTTAGGAGAAATTTAGAGTGAACAGTAAGTCACAACTAGTCGGTCAAAGAAGCATCACTGACCTACTAGTTCACAAACTAGTCGGTCGGTGAGTCAACGTAGACCGACTAAC